>OX411551.1:37017872-37027084 GCA_948146395.1 Fragum whitleyi | reverse complement strand
CTAGAGGCTAGGAAAGGATGTGATGGTAGTACTGGTGTGAGAAGGCCATGAATCCATTTTTAGGTGTTCCAGCCGTCGCGATATGACTGAAATAATGTTAAAAGCGGCGTAAAACCCCGTTCAAACAAACAAACATATTGACATTCTAAATTGTCATGTTCACTTTTTTCAATTCATTTAGTACCTTAAGAAACTGTGCACCGGCGCAAAAGGAATGCAATTACATATGATATCGTCAGTGGGCAGCCAAAAGCCTCGTTACTCAAGTTTATTTAAGCTGAAGTTACGAGATTTTGGTCGCACACCAACGGTATGAAGATTATCTTTTAAATGGGGTTTCCTCGTTTAAACAGTTAGTTTCCTCGTGAAATTGACATTCATCTAAATCAAAACCATTCTAAATCGCTCACTCAGCGCTCCATTCATTCATTTCAATCACACTCTCAATCCATTCAAAAACGCTCAAACCCATTTGAAAAATATAGAATCTACAACGTCATTCAAAATGAATTTGGATAGAGAAAAATCGCGTTTTCAATGACATAATTCAAATTGTAAGCGTCTAATAGGTTCTAGAAGAAATAGGAGGCTATCTATAGAACTTGTATGCAAATTTTATTAAAGGTAGGTAATCAATATCGCTAATTTTGTACATCCTGAACAAAATTTGCGACATTGGACGGCCTCCCATCAAAATCACTCAAAATTCGCTCCACGCACTACATCAATTTCATTCCTAAATCATTCCAAAATCATTCACCTTGTCGATTTCACGGTGTCCTTAACTGTACGTGAGATTGAGTCAATTAAACCATTTAGACAATTCAAAAATCATTCAAAAGTCAACAAAGAAACAGATGACCATGTATGATTGCTTAAGTTTAACGCAACTTTCAACAATATTTCAGATATAGCGCGTCGGTTTTTGTTTTACTCTATGTTGTTTCTCGCATCAGTATAGTTAACAATATCGTTAAATTGATAAAGTGGTTTTGGAATAATAGCTGAATGCATGGAATGCGAGTTTTGAATGGACTTAAGGTGGGGGGGGGGGGCGTAATATCGCTTATTTCGCCAAATTGGCCAAAATTATGGATATTTTACCCCCTTTATTAAAATCTACATAGATCTACTTTTGTGTTTGAGCGTCTTCGCAGAACAATAACACACTTAACCCTTGTCATGCTGAACCCGGAATATCCCTGCTTTTACAGGAGCTATAGACAAAGATCAGCCTGCACATATGTGTAGTCTGATCTTAGTTCATACCACATGAAGTTCATTTTTAAACAAGAAAGGTGTAAAACAATTCATTTCCAAAATCAATACTCACTCACATTTGGTAACTTCCAGTGCTTTTAGTACTTTGATTTTACATTTATTTTGCAATGATTTTTATTCGGCATGACATGGGTTCAAAGCCCACACCAGCCGACGAAATCATTGGTAATTGTATCGTTTTGAATGAAATGTCGATTTTTTCGAACGGTTTCGATTCTTTTATTTCATTTTGGAGCCTTTATGAAGAATGAATGGAGAATGGTTTTGTCCAGATGAATGACATTTTCATGATGTTGTTAGCTGTAACATCACATGAATAAATCAGCTACCTATTTGTTCATTTCATGGAGGTATGAAACTAAAACCCCTGATAAGAGACAAATGACGCTCCTTACAGTGACTTTTGTTTAGGTAGTGGACCCGTAATAGTTCCGCAACGTTTCGGGAATTATGACTTTTAAAGTGTTTATCGAGGTTTCCTAATGACTTTATTAGGAAACCTCGGTTAACTTTGTGAAAGATCATGAGTTCCGAAAAGTAACGGAACTGTTACGGGTTCATAACCTTACATCACGGCTCAAAAAAGGTAAAGGAACCGATCGAACTCACGACTCTAGGATCTCATGTAAAAAGGTTTATAGATGCAGAATTCTATCAATTGAAAACAAATATGAGACCCGTCACGCAAAAACGGACCATCTGGGTAGTGCGTAAAGTGTCGATCCTAACCAGACTGCGCCTATAACGCAGACTGACTAGGATCGAAACTTTTCGCACAAGTTTGGCTTATTCTCTGAGTCTAGAATGATCAATCTACCTTCCGTGGAAGGATTTGTGAAATGCGACCTCTGGTTGATCTCTGCTGGACCCAATAACTTAATTATATTCAAATATTTTTTTACAGAGTTCTCAGATAGTCCCTTTTCGTGTGAAGAGAATATGTATTATGACATTATATTAAGTAAGAAAGGAAATATTTTAGAATTTTTGTTGGTAGGTTTCGTTTTGTTTTGTTTTCTGCACAAAATATGTCATACGTTAAAAGGTACAATAGGCATGCAATATAGTGTCCGTAGAATTTTGTTAATAGAGGTAATAATACTACCTTGACATATTTTTCTTCAAACTTTAAAATTGCACGTATCTAATAGAGAAAACTGAACTAATAATCATAATCATCAAGTCACTTTCTATAATTGAAAGATGAAGAGTGATCTATCTGAATTCATGGAGCTTTGACACTAAATCTCAATGAATATATATATACATTGTATATCTGCATTTCTTAAAATTTAATACCATTAAACCAAAATTATAGGGATATTTCTATAGTGAAGCCCCCTTTTTTTTGGGGGGGGGGGGGTACTCAGGCTTACAAAATAGCTGCGTACTCAAACCAGCCTTGCGTTCAGGATGACAAAACGATGCAAACTATCTTTAAATTACTTGCGTGCACAGCGGGTTATAATTTGCAAACAGTTCGCACCGTTTTTCTTTCTGAACGCAACGCTGTTATCATTGAGGAATAGACAATTTTTCATCAAATAAGAATCCGAGAATACTGATAAACAAAATTAAAATTAAACTTTTCACCAAACATTTCACTTACCTTTCATGAATACGTTTTAACCACTGAATGAATTTACCAACTAACAACGTATGAATGAAATCGTCACGGGAGTGTAGATAATATGTTAAATAATGAACATTTTCTCTGATGCGGCTGACCAACTTTCCGTATTTAACAATTGTGTTTTGCTTCCTTAAAAGCAATGAGATTTTTTTTGATAAATTTAAGTAAAACAAGATTATTTGACGATGTGTTTCATCACGACTTTTTCGAAGTCCAAAGACAAATATGCGACATAATTGAATCTATAAGTGATACGATAGGGTTAAGCTTAGGGTGTCGGCGAAAAAACTTTTGTAAGTGCTTTAAATTATAAATGTACATGTACATACAATTGTGTCCAACCGACCCATCGATCTTGGAAGTCTGTAAATTCAAATTAGAAAAAAAAATATTAGCAGAGGTCAACCAGGGGTAGTATTTCGAACCTTATAACAAGGCAGAATGTAGAATATTCATTCTTGGTAACCCTCGTCATGCTGTATAAAGTTGCGTGGAAAATCAAAGTGCTGAAAGCACTTAATGCACTATTGAAATCAATTATAAGGCAGTACTAATTTCAAAAACATCATTATCAAAACCTTTTATTCCATAATAAGGATTCGGGTTCAAGCTGATATTTGCCTATACCTCCTTTGTAGACAAAATAATATTCCGGATTCAGTATGACAAAAAATAGCCTCAGTGAAGTGTTTCGCGCAGGCAAGGGTCGATATTTTTAATATTTCTCCCATGGGGCACGTTTTACTAATCTTTATACGAAAACAATAATCGCAAGTCAAAATCTCAAAACGTACCTGGTGATTTCATTCATTGTTAGATTCTGCCTTGCAATATCTCATTGGAATCGTCTATAGTCGACAATTCCAATGAGATGATGCATAGCAGAATATTTAGTTACTATTGTAGAAGCAACTTTGATTTTTGACTTATGCCAAAAATGATCGTAAGATGTTTAATGAAACAGGCTCCTGGTCATTTAATGAGCTATGGGTCACTGATACTTGCAATGAAATAAGAATGAAGGGTCGATCAAGATATTTAGAATAATCACGAACGAGTAAGTTGTCCCGATTTCGAGGAAAGGGGTGTCGGTAATTGGAAAAAAGGATGCAATTACTTGGAGAAATGATGCCTATTGCTAGAAGAAATGATATTGATTGCAAGAAGAAATGATGCCGATTACTAGAAGGTGAAATGATAACTTGAAGAAAACATGCCGATTACTAGAAGAAATAATGCCGGTTACTCCAAGAAATGGTGTCGGTAACTAGAAGAAAACAATGATGTCGATTATAAGAAGAACTGTTGTCGGTTACATGTAGAAATAATGCCGATTACTGAATTAATGATGCCGATTACCAGAAGAAATTAAGCCCATTACTGGAAGGAAAAATGAAGAAATGATAATGATAACTAGATTAAAGGATGCCGATTACTAGAAGAAATGATGCCGGTTACAAGAAGAAACATTGTCTGTTGCTAGAGGAAATGATGTCAATTATAAGAAGAGCTGATATCGGTAACTAGAAGAAATAATGTCGGCTACTAGAAGAAATGATGCCGAATACTAGAAGAAATGGGACCGGTTACTTGAAGAAATGATTTCTGTTACTAGAAGTAATGATACCGGTTACTAGAGTAAATAATGCCGACAACTAGAAGAATTTTGCCGATAACAAGGAGGAATTATGCCGGTAAATAAGAAAGATGGTGCTGGTAAATTTATAAAAAAAAAGAAAAAAAAAAAGAAAATATTGCACGAAACGAAGGTAATAAATTTTTCATATTTAGTTCATCCTGAACAAAATTGGCGACATTGGATTGTATCTCTAAAGATTTTTCCCGAAACTCATTCATCGCTTTCAATTTCATTCCAAAATCAATTGAGATTAATTCACATCACCAAATTTAACATGTTTTAACTGTATATTTGGTGTGGTTGGTATGGTATTTAGGATGTGGTTCGGTTTGATTGTGGGAAAGGGGTGTTCATACCCCGAGATTTCGTCGTAATTTTACCATCTTATTCGCCATTATTTCGTCATCCTTCTATTAAAATACATATTTGTTTGCCATGTATGGGTAAAAAATGTAAATCCAATTTGGATAGCAGCTGGAAGATTGAAATGTTAATGGTAGTTTTTGTGTGAGAAAGACGTACTATTCTTAAGTTCTTCAGCAACCGTTTTATGACTGAAAAACTGTTCAAAGCTGTGTTAAACCCATAAAAACACACTCCGTCACTCTATAATATGTGCTTCACTGTTGAAAAAAAAGTTATCGCGTCCTTGGCAGTCAACGTCACACTGTATTGAAATGTATATGCGTGATCATGCGTGCACTATAAGTCATGGTTTATTGTTGAAGATGTGCGTTCACGTGTTTTCTTAAGCACGTGTTTATCACTACTGAAAAAAAAAAAATACTTGAAATTTGATACGAAGTATTCTAGTGCGCGAGCAAAAAACAAAAACATATGTAATGTGATGCATTTTGTACAATGATAAGATCTTTTTCAATATTTGACGAACTTAAATATTTTGTCAACCAGAAATTCAAACACTTTGTAAATCTTTGGTGTTTTTATTGCTAATTTTAAAACTGAATTTGATATTCTTTTGGAAACTTGATTAGGTATAAAAATACTGAAAGATTTTACCAATTTAAGAATTCATTTAAGATTGAATACTAATTTCAATTTATTTCTATGAAAGCACGTGGTCGCGTATGAGAATGGTCGCTAAACACAATATTCCATGATATATAAAACAGGTCATGTTATAGCATAGGCCTATATATAGATTGTTGCATTAGTCTTACTAAGCCCCATGATATTCAAACCGATTGGAGACCGGTTTCAACCACATAAGATTCAATTATAAACAATTTGATTTTCGTTAAAAAATGTCAACTTTTTCAGAGATTTTGCTTATGTTAAAGGTTATTTTTATATGGATCGCTTGGTGACTTGGTCGCTTAATAGAAGTGGTCGCTCCAGCAGTATCGACTGTATTTCATTCATATGGTCAAGCATTTTCTCGAGCAGTGATTTCTTGTTTAACAACCACACAGGGGTTGGCGACTATTGCGCAAACAATTCATATCGCGCTACAAAAATCAGTTCCTTTTTTTCTTTCAAACTCATCGAAGTGTGAGCAAGAAAGACATCGGAACTGAAGTTTCTTTAATATGTTCCGACGATGTTTCGATCACTAACCAACGTCATCAAAGGAAATAATCCATTTTTCGAGAATTCCATCACTTTCTATCCGTCGGGCTCTTCCGCGTCTTTCATTTATGAACTCAGTTTAAACCATTTACGTGTTGTTCGCGACTTTTTCCTGATTCACACAAAGCTCTTATTGCATACAGTATAGACTGGACTCCCTGCCCTGTCTTGCAGGCTTGTGGGAGAACCTTGTCAATGACTGGGCGAACAAATCTTAATTAATTAATTAATCCATTAATTGATTCTTAATTAAAAAAAATGGCGATTCGTTTAAAAGTAAACAAAATCTAATTTCATCGGGATTAAGTTAAATTAAGCCTATAGATGCTCAATATTTCCAAAGACTTCTAATGTGCGTGAAATTAGGACAGTGAACTGCATGAAAAGCGTCGCAATTTTCTTTTTTTAACCCCCCCCCAACAAATCACGATAAAAATATGGCATCTGAAAGCTCCGTAAAATAAATATTTGAAGATGAGATTGTTTCCTGTTGGGGTCAATCGGAAGTCGTTTTTAAATATCCATTTAAGTGATGGTAGAATTACCATCCTAGATTTAGAAATTCATCAAGGGCTTAAACTTTCGAGCCTCGTCAGGCTGTAGCGTAGCCTGGCTTGGATTTAAACTTGACGCACAACCCAGTTGGTCCCTTTAAGCATGACGCGTCATATTTGAGCCTGCATGAGACATTTCCAACAATTACAAATGTGCGCAAAACCGAAGGATTTGACCAGAGTCTTTACTGTGCAATTTGTAGATAGATTTGGTCTTTAGGTAGTGGACCCGTTATAGTTCCGCAATGTTTCGGAAATAATGAGCTTTAACAGTGTTAACAGAGGTTTCCTACTGATGTCATTAGGAAACCTCGGTCAACATTGTGAAAGAACATGCGTTCCGAAATGTTGCAGAACTATTACGGGTCCAGTACCTTAAAGTGCCTTTAGATAGTCAGGTATTCTTGTTAATTTACTGTGTGATTGTCCAGGCTGCTCAATGTTTTCGCTTCACGAACATGTGAAAATGTTGAACATATCACACACATAGGCTCATTTATAAAATTCGCTTTGTGTAAATATCAACCGCTGCAGTGGCGGATCCAGATGGGGTTCGAGGGTTCGAACGAACACCCTCTGTATCCAACTTATTTCATTTTAATTGTCAATTTCAATAAAAAAATTTCAACGCAAGAAAACGACCCCTTTTGTAGTGTTCGAATCACAGGTACTTCAAATTCTACAAATAAAGTATATCTGATATACAGAATTTGAGTAATTAGTCCCAAAGTGTCCCTATCTATACTCAGTTCAAAATGAAAGTGTGCACTTCTGAATTTTGAATATCTCTGAAATTACACAACCTATCGTCATAAAACGTCCTATGACTATCCACAAGGGTATGTGCAAACGATATTAAAAAACAAAAATCGAGCGGTGCGCAAAAATTTTCTGCTAAATTGAGACATTTTATTTTATATGTTTTGCATATGCATCACGCGTTAGACGAATAACTGGTCTGAAAATGCATTCAGTCGAATCTTTTTGAGTTTCCTAAGCATAAAATCACATCTTCAATACAATTGTGCTTGAGGCTACAGCGTGGTTTGACTACCAATAAACGTCGTTGAACCAAAGCGGAACTTGTCAAATTTAGAAGGTCCTTAAATTTGATTGAGCATTCATGTTCCAATAGAATTCGAGGTCATCATTTTGTAAGGCCTTTAACAAGCAAAACGCGATGTCATAGAACGCCATAGCTCCATTCATTGAAAAGTTACTGGCCTAACAATGTCTAACGTTGACGTGTACGTAATGTCTGCATAAAAATTAAAGCTTTTGTTTGGAAATGGTTTAGAATGGCTTCTAAAACTCTATGATACCATATCAACACATAGCTCTTACAAAAGAAAAAGTTGTAAGTAGGTCGAACCTCATCAATTTAAGTTCTACATATGCAGCATGTGATGCTTTATCCAAATCTGATTTGATTTTTAATTTCAAAAGGTCCTTACCTAATTATTGTAACAAATTTACTCCATATTTTTCCCCCAACTTTGTAAACAACAAGAGAAATGCAAAAAGTGATAGTGCACACTTTCTTATGGAACTCAGTATATATACAGAGGGATACTTTTGGACTAATAACTCGAGGTCTAAGCCGACAGCGAACCCCCTTTATAGAAACCCTGGATCCGGCGCTGCGCTTTTATAAGCAAAGGAACAATGAACCACCCGCGTCGCTACAACTTTAACAGATATGACCTTCGTCGTACAAAGTGGATTGAATCTTTGATATTTATTTCATCAACAGTGACTAACTGGTTCATCTGATTAGGACCGACACATGTGTCATCGCGGTAGTGCTTAAAGTGTCGATCCTAGTCAGACTGCGCGGATAGCGCAGGCTGACCATGATCGAAACATTTCGCTTGAAATTACACAAGTACTTTTCTGAACCTAGAAGGGCCATGCTACTTTCTGATGTAAATATTTTTAAAGTGATACCTCTAGTAGACCTCCACTGGACCATCCACTTTTTCTTTCTTTTTTTTATATTTTCTGAGTTTCGAGATCGTTTTCTCTTGACATGAATTTTCGCGTATTCAAAGTCCGCAAAACTGTATGCGCATTTTTCCCCTAATTCAACTCCAAAGTTTCATTCAAGCCGTCATAGAGCAGTTGATACCGCGTCAGACTATCAATCACAAGGTCGCGGATTGGATCCATGACGGCGGAACTTATCCCGTCCGACTATTTGTCTCCTACCAATGTGTTTCAAATCGCAGATCTATGTGGGATAACAACTTTTGGCTAGGAAAGTATATATAATGGTAATACATGTGTTAGAAGCGCCAGTCGTCGCGATAAAAAAATCTTGAATTATTGTTAAAAGCGTCGTTAAACCTCTTTCAAACAAACAAATTTCATTCACCGCGATTTAACTTAATGTTGATAAGTAAAAGGTTTATGTTTTTCAACCAACTGTAAAGAGAAGATGGAAAACTTGAAAACTTCGATTTTAAAATGACCTTTAAGATAGTTATTCCTGAGTTTGTCCCTCAGCGACATCGGG
>OX411551.1:35272872-35540372 GCA_948146395.1 Fragum whitleyi | reverse complement strand
TTGGTAGTAAAACGTCGTGTATAGGGTTAATTCACGTTTCTTGAGGGCGTTAACATTTGCAGAGACCTAAAAATTCGTACTCGAGCGTTAAAGCATTTTGAGGGTGTCTACAAATGTAAACGCCCGAAAAATGTGAATTGACGCTTTTATAGCATAGAAAGATAGAGTATAAAATCAAACAGAAATTGCGAAATAATTTCATAGAAACGATATAAAACCAGTGACAAACCTACGAATATGCCGGAACAATTACGTCATGCATTACACCGTCCATTTTGATTATACCGAAGTGGCTTGATAAATTTATGACGTCACACAGTTTACGGCTGGAATGAGGGATCAATCGGAACGACACTCGGCTATTTCCGTAACCTGCAAGGAAATTTTCTTAAAAGACCGCTAACGATTTTGGAGTACCTTTGATTTAATCCACAGAAAAAACAAGAGAGATAACACTCAAAAGTTTCCCATTAGAGCAACGTCTTTACATGTAGGTATGCTCTATTATGATGTTGGACATGAATGATTTTCACGCATTTTACTTATCAATGCGTACAGTCTTCTAGATCTTATTTTTGTTGTATTTTGAAAAGAATGCATGAAACATCCTTTAAGGACAAACAAATATTGCAGGAAAAATATAAGAATCATTGAAATTGATTAAATGGTATAAGCCCAAATCGCTTATAATTAAAAAAAAAAAAAAAAGCCGGGCGTTAAAGGCACGTGAATTTACTAATCAATCAACGTTTTCTCCCGTTAACACCCGGGTTTTGTCCGTTAACGTATGCCTACAACGACCCATAAACGGACATTTTATGCAATAGTATAGTTTATGTAATCGGCAATTATGAGGTTTTCGGTGCCAACTGTCGTTATTAAAGTAAGGGCGTGTTGCGGCAAATGAAATCCTCGATCGTAAATCCGTAACTACCATTACGCATATTACGCAAGCACGTGATACAAATAAATTATCTTTCGAAAAAAAATCGTTGATGAATGATCAAAACATCGTAACTACAGCTTAATCAAGCTGGAGTTACGATGTATTGATTATTAACCAAAGCTCATTTCATAAAAAGAGGGGAGCGGGTGGATGGCATTTATCTTTTGTCGCAGTACACATATCGCCTTTATCCTATATATTCTTTGGTGGTTACCTTCTGAGTGCGTACACATTTTAGAATCCGCATAGACTCGGTGAGTATAATGCCATCACTACAGCTTTGTTCAAACTGTAGTTACGGTATTTTTATCGTCCGCTGATGAAAGCATAAATTCAACAAATGAAAGACCCAGAGGCCTGTTAAAATAATGACACTAGATTCGGGAGTTCATTTTCAACGTAAAAAAAACTATGCAGTTGGTGCTTCGTGTAATAACAATGACCGGCACTTGAGCTTTATTCGGTTTAATGACTTAAAGCACAGCGTGCCACAACCATAACAGAAGCAAATAAATTTCAGTTCCGGTAAGGTAGAATGACCACTGATAATATTCACAAAAAATCTCTGGTAATACAAACTAGTATGAACAGTACTGCTCAGAAAGAAATTATCGCTTTTATCTCCTTTTGTGTATGCTCTCCATGTTAGCATGACGAGTAAAAATATAAGGTTAAATATGCTTTTGAACAACAGTTCATTGTTACACAACCTTTAAAGTTCATTTTCCGTTGCACCGAACCTTTAAAAGTACATTTTCCAATGCGCTTTTCAATATTTCATGCTCAAAACTTTAAGCAGTCTACAAATCCTAAGAACTTGTTTACAATATAGGCCAATTTACAATAAAGGGTCCATACAATATTGAAATAATTGATAATTATATTGATAAATCTAATCAACGTGTAACCCGTCTCGCGAAAAAGAAAAAAAATCAAGTAAGTGCGGGTAGGACCGACCTGGCCAGACTAAGCGAGCCATGAGTTCTGATCAGGGTTGACACTTTTTGGGGGTTTTAAATAATTTTTCTGAATTAAGAATGTGCATTATATCTTCCTTTCAAAAAAAAAAAATCTTAAATGCGACCTCTGGCAGACCTCTACGCGATCCAATCTCTTTTTCCAATTATCATTTGAAGGAGATCCCTTATGGTCCCTTTTAGAACGATGGATCGCATAATTATATAAGCCAATCGTCCATATTGCACATACACTGAAATACAGTAAAACATGTGTTAAGCGACCACTAGGGACCACCAAAAAGCGGTCGTTTATTGGAATGGTCGCTTAATACAAAATATCATGATAAACGTGAGTATTAATTTTGATAGCATTTTAGATTGTCGGTCAAGTCGTAATGAATAGCCAATTAGTGATATTGATGTTTGATCTATATATAAAATTACCATCTACTGAATTAGTGTTATTGCATGTATGGAAAAATAGACCAATTGTAAATAACTAAGTGTTCGTGAACGCTTAAAAATAACAACATGTTTAGCATGATGCATTTAATGTGCAAAGCAGGGTACCGTTCAAAAAACATCTACGAACATTTTATTATCCCGAACATAGAGCAGGTGTTAAAAAACCGGATTACAGCATAGTCTATACAGTGTGGATTATCTTTGTACAGAAGAAAAACAGATTTTTACGCACTAGAAATATATTGGCCGCATTTTCGACGATAGGTCACGAAAATCTAGGTTTTCTACATACAGAATCAATGACCATTCACTAAGCCGATAGAGTACATAAATTGGGCGTTGTTGCATGTATTTTGTTCAATCGATACTTATTTCAGACAGTCCATCATGTGAACCATGGACATAATATCGATTAAGATCAACTTGACCGCCTGTCGTGAGTCAACAGTCTATTTTGAAAGTAGACCCCAACTTCTTATAGAGGAGCGATATACAACATTTGTTGTTTCTTTCTCAATGCGAAGTTTTTTTTGGCATTTTTCATTATACGTGTTTCATTTTTCATTATTTTTGTTTAATTCTTTTATTCATTTATAGTTTTTTTTGTTTGTTTTTTTGTTTATTTGGAAAGGATAAATCGAATTTACAATAAAGCAAAAGCGCAGGTTAAGATCAGATTGCATGGACATGCAGGCTAATCTTTGTCTTTACTGAGCGTAAGTTCGTGCAGTTGATATACAAGCTTAGTTTGCTTATAGATAATTAAAATTGTCTTTCGGAAAATTCACCGAATTCGACGCGGGTACGCGTAAAACGCATTTTGATGTACATGAAAATCAATGACGCGTGATTTCAAAGTAAATAAATGATCTAACATCAACAGATAAAAAAAGGATTTACCTACTGTTTAAAGGCTTATAAATCCATATTCCGTTACTCAATTCCATATCATACAATTACCTATTCCCAGTCCTGTGAAAAAGACTTTAATAAACAACGCTTTGTTTCACATATCGGTCAGCTGTTAGAATAGAAACGTAACTCCTACATGTATATTTCACTACATGTATATTTTACTACAAGGCAACAGCATTGACGAGAAGTCACGATTGGATACATCTATACAAAGCTGAGCTCTAGTGCACATTTTGATTGATTGATTGATTGATTGATTGATTGATTGATTGATCGATTGATCGATTGATCGATTGAAAAAAAGCGGGCCGATAGAACTGCCTGTCGGTGTTACCAGTAAGGTTATAGATTCGAATAGAACTGAATATTTTGATCTTAAGTAAGAATGCCTTTGTTTTTCAGTTCGAGGGGTTAGCGGAATTATAAAGTCACACTTTCAACAGTAGTGTGCCCTTCTCCGACCGAAATCGAATTTACTCTGCCGAACGCTCTGATCACTTAAAAGGTAACTAAAAACTGAAGGGGACAGAAGAAATAAAACTAAACAAAAAAGCAATAACAACAATTACACCCAAGCATTCTGATAGGCGAGGACAAACCTTGTGGGATTCCCAAACGTTCGCGAACGTTTAAGAATGCTTGAACAATTTGCATTTGAGTTGTGCGCAGAGCTATTTTCGTGTTCATTTGAATCGTTTAGTATCAACGACCTAGGGCAATTAATAATTGAGTTTTCTATTTTTTTTTTTTTTTAGAAACAAAGCCAATTTCGCTTATAAAACACGAAAAACCACAAATACATACAAGTCTCAAATTAAAGGGGAGTAACGCAAACTTGAAATTTACCGACATCTAGCATTGTTACTCCCCTTTAGAAAAATAAGTTATACATGTACATGTATAAAAGTTTGTTCAAATTCCCTCAACTTGTGGTAATTCGTAGTGTAGAAAGACTGAACTTATAATTGTATCAATGAAATCTTTTGGAATACAGTGATTTCCAACAATTTCAAATATGTGCAAAGCAAATACTCCGACCAGCCTGTGCATCCGCACAGTCTGACCAGAGTCTTCACTATGCGCACAATACATAGAAAAGGTCTACAAGTATCTGTAGACCATCAGGTAAAATTATATTTACAATTTGTGACTGTCTACGACTCTCAGTGTTTGCAAGTCACGAACTTTTCAAATTGTTGGAAATGTCACGCACAGGCTCATATATTGGTTAAGCAAGTGACATCCATGGCAGGGTTTGGCACTAATTTTTATTGAAAAATGCCAAAATGACCCGTCAGTCAATCTGATTGATACAATATTGTACATGAGTCTAATATATCTGTGACGCATCACGCAAAAATGGACCATCTGGGAATTTTGTAAGATAAATACATCATTCTAGAGTCAGAAAAAAAGCAAAGTGCGAAAGTTGTCGACCCTAGTCAGTCTGCGCAATCCGCACAGTCTCACCGACACTTACGCACTACCAAGATGATACCTTTTCGCGTGACGGGTCAAAAATACAATATATTAGGGAGAAACAGTGTGTGAATATGAGAATCAATTGTTTGTATCGAGAAATTTCTTATTTTCTCACAATTTTAAACCAACCGGTGTGTGAATACAGGAAATTGCTCGTCTATTCCCACAGTGATTGTTCTCAGAAAAATAAAATATAGTATGGAAAACAAAGTATGTGTATCACTCCAATGTAAGGCAAAGCCGCCGTCATTTCCCCACGGCGACAGTCCATTATCCCCCTCTTTTAGCGCAGTTGGTTGCGCGTTTGACTATCAAACTAGAGGTCTCGGGTTCGATCCCCGATGGTGGCACCCATCCTTTCCGACCATTTGTCTCTCAAGTTGGTGTTTTTTTGTTTTTAAGTTGGAATGCGGAGCAATTCCAACTTAGATTTAACAAAACCGCAAAATGAACACAAGATGAATTCATTTCGGGTTTTCTGAGAACACACATCACGTGAACAGGATGTGAATACACTTCGGCCTATTTCGTATATCTCAACTTGACATAGACATACATTTTTTTTCATCAAAAGGAAATAATCCTGTACAATTACACAACTATCACTTCATGTATATTAGTAATACGCTAATTCATGATTTAAACGATATTAAGTGAACTTTGCGTACGAATTTACTAGTATCACATGTTTACATTACTATATTTGGAAATCATGTGATAAGTCAAGTCAAATAAGGTCAGCTATTGAAAATAGCACTAGCCAATCACGTGATCTGCTTATTTGGCAATGTCGCGACCTGGCTTCTCAGTATTGTGGCAATAGCACAGGCCAATCACGTGATCTGCTTATTTGGTAATGTCGCGACCTTTTTTCGTAGAATTATGTTATAGCTTCTTTTAAAGGTATAGTTTCTCTTTCTGAACGACCTTATTACACATTTAACTTATGATAAATTGTTATATTGTACATTTCTGTCTACAGTTACGTAATAAAAATCTTTAGTTTTTAGCTCACCTGAGCACGAAGTGCTCAAGGTGAGCTTTTGTGATAACCTGATGTCCGTCGTCCGTCGTCCGTTGTGCGTCGTCAACATTTACTTTGTGGACACTCTAGAGGCCACATTTTTTGCCCGATCAACCTGATATTTGGTCAGAATGATTATATTGATGAAATCTCGGACAAGTTCAAAATTGGGTCAAGTGGGGTCAAAAACTAGGTCACAGGGTCAAATCTTAGAAAAACCTTGTGGACACTCTAGAAGCCACATATTTCATCCAATCAATCTGAAAATTGGTCAGAATGATTAAATCAATAAAATCTCGAACAAGTTCAAAATTGGGTCAGGTTGGGTCAAAAACTGGGTCACAGGGTCAAATATTAGAAAAAGGTTGTGGACACTCCAGAGGCCATATTTTTAGCCCAATCAACCTGAAGATTGATCAGAATGACTATCTTGATGAAATCTCAGACAAGTTCGAAATTGGGTCAAGTGGGGTCAAAAACTAGGTCACAGGGTCAAATCTTAGAAAAACCTTGTGGACACTCTAGAAGCCACATATTTCATCCAATCAATCTGAAAATTGGTCAGAATGATTAAATTAATGAAATCTCAAACAAGTCCAAAATTGGGTCATGTGGGGTCAAAAACTAGGTCACAGAGTCAAATATTAGAAAAAGGTTGTGGACACTCTAGAGGCCATATTTTTAGCCCAATCAACCTGAAAATTGATCAGAATCATTATATTGATGATATCTCGTACAAGTTCGAAATTGGGTCAAGTGGGGTCAAAAACTAGGTCACAGGGTCAAATCTTAGAAAAACCTTGTGGACACTCTAGAAGCCACATTTTTCATCCAATCAATCTAAAAATTGGTCAGAATGATTAAATTAATGAAATCTTGCACAAGTTCAAAATTGGGTCAGGTGGGGTAAAAAACTGGGTCACAGGGTCAAATATTAGAAAAAGGTTGTGGACACTCTAGAGGCCATATTTTTAGCCCAATCAACCCGAAAATTGATCAGAATGATTATCTTGATGAAATCTCGGACAAGTTTGAAATTGGGTCAAGTGGGGTCAAAAATTAGGACACAGGGTCAAATTTTAGAAAAACCTTGTGGACACTCTAGAGGCCATATTTTTAGCCCAATCAACCTGAAATTTTGTCAGAATGAATATCATAATGAAATCTTGGACAAGATTGAAATTGGGTCAAGTAGGGTCAAAAACTAGGTCACGGGGTCAAATCTATGGCAAACCTTGTTATCACTCTAGAGGCCGTAATTTTAACCCAATCAACCTGAAATTTAGTCAGGATGATTATTTTGATGAAATTTTGGACAAGTTTAAAATTGGGTCAAGTGGGGTTAAAAACTAGGTACAAGGGATAAATCTTATGAAAAATGTTATGGATACCATAGCGGCCATATTTTTTAAGCCCAATCAACCTGAAAATTGGTCAGAATTATTATGTTGATGAAATCTTGGACAAGTATTTAATTGGGTCAAGTGGGGGCAAAAACTAGGTCAAGGGATCAAATCTCAGACAAACATTTTTGACAGTCTAGTTTCGTATTACTTTTATGTTTTTCAGGTGCAAATGTACTTTTGTGTAATAAGATATTGTAGTGCGCTAGTGGTCGAGTTACCCAGTGTGTTCAGCTCAGAGTAGCAATTTAGGGATAGCGGGAGACGACACCAAGGCTATGACAATGAGGAATAGGCAGGGAATTGGACTCCACGGATTTAAATTAGCGTAAAGATCAAACTCAAGAATAAATTAAATCAGGATAACTAATTCACTAAGTCAAAACCGAAATAAAATTCAATCAATTATATTTATTCAGCTCCTTTCACAGGATGGCAATTATAAATAACAAAATTAGACTTTAAAATTCCTAACAAATTCCGGTTAAAATTAAATGAATTCAGCGGAATAACGTGGCAAAGAGAGAAATTATACGACGTTACTATAAATAGATTAACCCTAATACACCTAAACAATAATCGCGAGTGGCAGTGATCTCGGATAAAGTTTAAATCAGATTACAATTTCTAAATCTATGAGCGACAGAAATAATCAGAGTTTTAAATACAATAAAACTCGTAAAAATGCCAAAATTGTCAGAATGAGCGGTCTAAATGCACTTGAATAATTTCTACTTAATTCTATTAAATCAAAATAAGCTTCTAAATAAGTTTCCGAACTCAAATAAAACGTTTTCCAAAGATTTAAAATGAAATTAAAAGAAGAACTGAACGTAAGTTCTACCAAAAGAAAATTTCGAGTGGAGTCCCAGAACTGATGGAAACATGAGTTTTTATACGCAACGGCTACCCACAACAAAAACCCCGTTGGAAATTCCTACATCTGCTAAGACGTCGGAATCCAACAAGATTGTTTATGTTGGAAGTCGTCGCACGAGCTCTGGCTAAGATTCGAGACGGTGTAAAAATGCATAAATCGGTGCTAAGTCCGCAATTAATACTCCGATGAATAAAAGAATAATTAAATATGGCCATTATTACCTAAGATTTATTAAAGTAAGATTGTTTGTTTTGATTTTCGAAACTGGCGCTCGATAAAGATCCAAGGCCAAAAGGTCGACATTGGATGACGTCATCGAGATGACTACGTCATGCAGTGCAGTCCAAACAAATATGGCGACCCTTATCGAGTGACAGCTGAACAAAAATACTGTTAAATCGAAATAAATACACGTTACAGAGTGCTATAAACATAATGAGGTGAGTGGGTAACGAGTACACGATCGATCAATGATAGTGCAAGTTGATGACAAACGAAATTAGACTGTTACGCATCGGTTCGAACGGAATGCTGAGCGAGTCAAAATTAGTAAACAACAACCGAGGGACCGGCTCGCTACATCACCCCCTCCTTAAAATGCCAAAGTTCCATCTGGCATAAAAATAGCTCTCTATATCGCTACACGTACAGAAAAGTTAGATGAGATCACTGACTGCAAAAGTAACAATAAAACAATGCTGAAAGACTTAAGTCAATTAAGGTAATGAATGTAAGAATGAAAACTGAAGTCAATTATGAATTCGAAAATGAAAGACTTAAAGACCTGAGATCAAATAATAAAATAAGTGTCCAAGCTTAACACAGTATGAATTATGATGAGGTGATTTTTGAGGGAAAAAGGAAAACAACATGAATTGAGGCTATGCTTGGCACTTAATGAAAGTTCTATAATCATGTATGTCATCGTCTTCTTCGTCTGTCTTCCCTGCTTCTTCGTCTTGAATGATGTATATCTCCTCCACTCCTAGCTCTCTGTCCACCTCTGTCATGTCCTTTTGAATGGTCATCCCTCATGCGTACATTCCTTGGCCGCTTGTCCTCCTTTCTTCTTCTATCTTCACCGTCCTCTCGGCTCCTGCTTTCTTGTCGTCTCTGCTGTTTGTCTTCCCGTTTGTCTCCTCTCTTTCGTTCAGCTCCTCTGCTCTCGCTTTCTTTTGTGTCTCTCTGACTTCTCTCTGTCTTGTCGTTGGTGCCTTTGTCATTCTCAGTGTTTGCGTTCTGGCCTGTCTCTGGTGTTGCTTCCGCTCCCTTGTTTTCTGTCTTCTCCTCTGAAGGCTGGTCACTCTCATCCTTCTTCTTCATCTGCTTGGCCAGAGCTGTTACTGCTTCGGCCAAGGTCAGCAGTGACTCCTCCATTGAGCGCAGCGCGGCTGTGTTTCTTCGCAGCTCCTCTTTCACACCTTGACTTCTTCGTCTTCTCTTCTCATCTTCATCATCGGAGCTGGACTCTGAAGTGGTTGATTCAGACCCTGAGTCTTCTGTATCTGGCATGGTCTTCATCCTCTTCGTAGGTGCATACTCCCCACCTGTCCTTCTTTTTGGTGTCCTTCTTGGCGACAGTGTTTGATCTTCCCTGGGAAGGAGTTGAGGGAGTATCCTTTCTTCAGCCTCCCCTTCGGACCCTGCAGCTGACTCTTCCTCAGCACTGTTAACTCTGATCTCAGCAGCTGGGGTATCTTGGACAACATCATCCACCTTTGGCTCTTGGCTTACCCACTCCACCTTACTACTCTCCTCCTTGCCTTGTCCCTGGACCTCTCTCTCTGAAAGCTTTCCTTGACTGCCATCTGCTTCTTCACCTCTTTCCAACTCACAAGTCACCGTTGCTGTCAGAGTTGTTGAAGGCAAGGCCCCAGTCTCCTGTAGCAGCTCCTTCAATTGATCTGGTCTTATCAAGGACTTCAACTGAGCCAGGATTGGAGTGACAGCTGCTTTCATCTGCTCCTGGCTGAGCGTTACCAAGGTTGTCTCTCCCTCTTGAAGGTCACTCGGTCCTGGCTGTGGCTCCAATGCTTCTACTTCCATGGCCAGGAACTCTTCTACCTCGGCATCACCACCCGGGAAGGTCTGTCTGAAGGCTTTACTGACAGGGTCCTCCTTAGCCTGCTCGCTCCGCCTAATTACCATCTTCCAATGTTCCACGGACTCCTCCTTTCCAAAGATAAGAAAGTCCTTCTCTCCAATTCTGTGAGGATTAGGATTTGAACGAAGAAGGCTCTCATCAGTTGGGTCAACCCGGTTCTGTTGGGCAATCAGTGCATGCCTTCTATACACATGCACATGCTCCTTCAGCTCCTCTTCCTCGTTACAGGTGAACAGACAAAGGGAGCAGTAGAACGGCACCTCGTCCTTACTGAGATGGTCTCTCATGAAGTGGGCCTCTGCTCTCTTCTTCATGTCAATGTAGGTCCTCCCCAACCTATGGAAACACCGCAAGCACTGGTAGGCGCGGCCCCTACCTCTGGCCATCCGGTCTATCTCTTCCTCTGACTTCATCACAAGCTCCAGAATCCTGACAAGTAGAAAATATTGCGAAGGTAAGGGAAACGACTTAGACTTAGAAAATAGACCACTGCCAACCTAGAATTGACCTTGAAATGACGTTTGACCTTCTGACAAAGACTTTCACTTTAACAACGGAGACTTTAATTCGCCTACATGACTTTGATCGTACGACAAGTAAAAACGGTTATATCCCATTTGTTCGCGAACAAGCTTCGACCAACTTTATATCTGTGGATATCATGATGCTTTAGGTATACTGTAACGCAGAAAATTTGGTCCCATCCCAATTCCAACGAACGGATCTTTTCTGCTTTAAACCTAAGCGCTCAGCTCCTACCACCCTAAGCTGGCAGTCTTAAGCCTTTCACCTCTTGTGAAATCAAGCTGCCCCGGCCTAGAGCTCTAACTGAGCCCCACTTCGCTTCTCTGTTTAAACTGTAAAAGCATCCTGAACTCCTGCTCAGCACATCTAAAGGCAATCCACCTCCAATTTCCTTGGTGTCTGCTGTTCACCATTTCTTCACAGATGATTCTTAATCTGACCTAAAAGATACAAACAATTTAACAAGTAACAAAAACATTGAGGAAAAGGATATGTTTGCACAGCTTCATCACTTAGTTCTGTAGTTTATCTCTAGCTTTCTTTATCCAGCCTGGATAATTCTGGCTTTGGCATAGCTTGAGCTTGTCATGGTGTGCTACCCGCTCATCCCCAGATTTATTCAGCTGTAGAAGAAAGTTTATATCTGTTATTTTCTTCTTTACCAAGAATGGGCCTTCATACAAATCTTCTAGCTTGTGCGAGACTCCAACTTTTCTGGTTTCGTGTAAGTACCAGACAACATCTCCAGCTTTGTATCCATGATGTGCCACTTTAACATCATAAACCTGCTTCCTACGTTCTGCCTTAGCCTTCAGATACTTTCTCGCGACATCATGTGCACACTGCATCCTGGACCGCAACTTATTTACATAGTCGCCATAGTTGGGTACTCCTGTCTCAGACTTAAATGCCTTAGAGGATCCAAAGATCAGGTCGTATGGCATTCGAATCTCCCTGCCGAGTGTCATCATGTTTGGAGTCAATGTTGTAGACTCATTCGGTGTCGCTCGGTATGCGCCAGCAATGCATCCAAGGTACAAATCCCAGTCCGTTTGCTCTCCACATAGGTATGCCCTTATCATGCTAAGTAGTGTTCGATTGAACCGCTCGCATTGTCCATTACATCTTGGGTTCCGAACCGACGTCCTCGACTTTCGCACTTCCAGCAGTCTGCAAAGTTGTCGAAACACTTCGCTTTCGAATGTTCGTCCTTGGTCACTGTGAATGGTTATCGGACATCCCCAGCGAGCGATGAAATTGTTGACAATCTGCCTAGCGCACTCTTCAGCAGTTTGATCCTTAACTGGGAGGACTTCAACATACTTACTGAAGAGGTCTGTGAGAACAAGGATGTATCGATGACCTCGTGGCGTTAAGGGTAATGGACCCAGGTAGTCCACAGCTAATACGTCCCATGGTGCACCTGTACATATGTTCCCAAGTGGAGCTTTTGGAGCCTTTGCTGGTTTCTTGTTCACCTCACAGACAGAGCATCCCCGGATGAAGGTTTGTATGTCTTCCTTCATTGCGTACCAATAGAAGCTTCTCATCACTTTAGCTTTGGTTTTCTTCACACCCATGTGCCCCCCTAAAATGCTACAATGTGCTTGGCTGATAACCTTTTCTTGCAATTTTCTAGGAAGTAAGAATTGACAGAACTGGTCTGTTTCATTCTTCTTTACAAAGTTCTTAAAGAGCAGTCCATCTTCAAGTTCTAGTGAGTCCCATAGTAGCCAGTAGTGTCTAGCAGCTGGGCTGTGGGTCTGCATTGCCTTCCAATCGGGCCTGGTTCGGTTGGAAACGTTCAGGTAGATATATGCAATATCAGGGTCATTCTGTTGCTCCTTCTTCAGGTCTTCACGACTCAGTCTACCCTCCCACATCCAGTTATCTGTTGATCTTTTCTCCTTTCTTCTTGGTGGAGGATCCGGTCGGCTTGAACCAGAGGGCCCTTGCTCCGTCATTGCTTCATTTGCCGTTGCTGTCGCCCGAACCTTATCTGTGGCTTTACTATTGGTTTTGTTAAATGAACCCTGTTCAGCTTGGGCTGGGTCTCGGTCTCTCTTGTTCACTAGTTGGTTGATTGGGGGTGGTTGGCACAAGTCTCTATAACCCTGTGTTGTAGGTAGTCCAAAGATGTCTGTGTCCTCTGGTTTTGTTGAACTGTTTGGCAGATCTCTTGTCAGTATCAATTGTGGTTGGTTACTTTTCTCTTCGGAGCGACAGTTTGATTTTGGTAATTGGGAGTCGCTTGTTTGTTGCTGTACTGCTTGCTTGGCCTGGGCTGTAGTTACTTCATTTTGGATCGGACAGCCTGGAAATAGCTCGCGACTGAATCTTCCTCCAAGAACCATATTTTCCGCACGTCTCTTGCACTTCTTGCATGGTCCGCATTTGAGTGGCTCCGACATATCTTCGTCTGGACAGGCGCAGTCTTTCGGGTTGTCACAGCGGGACAAGGCGTCACAGTGACCATGCTTTTGACCTTGCCGGTATTGGATGGAGAAGTTATATTGAGCTAGAATTTCAATCCATCTAGCTATCTTGCTACTGGGCTCCTTCAAGCTGAACAACCACACCAAGGCTTGATGGTCGGTTCGCACTAGAAATTTGCGGCCTAGTAGGTACTGTCTGAAGTATTCTATAAAGTATCTCACTGCTAGTAGCTCTTTTTCTGTTATGCAGTAGTTTCTTTCTGCTTTATTCATGGCTCTGCTTGCGTATGCTATCACTTTTTCCTCGCCGTCTTGAATCTGAAGTAGAACTGCCCCTATCGCAAAGTCAGATGAATCGGTATCAAGAATGAATTCACCTCCTTCGTTTAGCGGATAACTCATGACATCAGGACTTGTAAGCGAGGTCTTCAGGCTGTCAAAAGCACTGTCACAGTCTACGGTCCATTCAAATTTCTTTCCTTTCTTGGTAAGCTCCACCATTGGCTTCGCGACTTTTGCAAAATTCTTTACAAATCTCCGAAAGTATGAACAAAGAGCGACAAACTGCTTCACTTCTTTGGCTGACTTCGGTTTTGGCCATCCTACAATCTTGGCTATGTTGACGGGGCTTGGTCTGACCCCTTCGGCTGAAACGACATGACCCAAAAATGTGACTTCCGTTTGCATCATCTCACACTTTTCTGGCTTAAGCTTGAGACCGGCTTCCCGAAGACGTTCAAGTACTTGCTGGACTCGCAGTAAATGCTCTTCTACGTTCTTTGCAAAGACTATGATGTCATCAATGTAGATTATGCATGTTTCCCATTGGAGGCCTTGAAGTGCTAACTCCATGGTACGCTGGAATGTGCTTGCTGAATTATTTAGACCAAACGGCATTCTGGTCATCTCAAATTGACCAAATTTACATGCAAAAGCTGTTTTGGGTATATCTTCTTCTTTGATAGGGATCTGGAAGTAGCCGCTTGTAAGATCAAAGGTACTAAAGAGAGTTGATCCAGAAACAGCATCAAGACAGTCTTGTATTCTAGGCAATGGGAAGGCGTCTGGAGTGACCAAGTTGTTTATCCTTCTATAGTCAATGCAGGGTCTAATACTGCCCGATTTCTTTTTAACTAACACAATTGGTGATGACCAAGGGGAAGTACTTTCCTTGCTACTTTCTGTTCTAACAACTTGTCAACTGCTTTTCTCTCTTCATCTGCATACGCTAGTGGTACGCGTCTAGGTCTCTGCTTTATTGGAGCCGCATCTCCTGTATCGATCGAGTGTTCAGTCAGATGGGTACATCCGAGGTCCCATTCGTCTCTTGAAAATGTGTCCTGGTATCTGGTGAGGAGACCTGCAATGGCTTCCTTGTGCGGCTCATCTAGGTTCTTACAGGCTCTCTGTAGTAGGTCCCGTAGGTGTTGTGGAACTTCGTCTTGGCTGCATTTATCTGTTTTATTTAAGATTGGTAAGTCAGTACTTTCATTGCTTTGAATTTGAATTCTTCTGACACTTGTATTTTCTTTGGTCTCATCCCGTGCTTCGCTCTGGGCTAATATTATTGGTTGTTCCTGAACAGGCTCTGCTTGAGCAACCACCGCATCCTGTTTGATGGACACTGGCTGGGTGAATGGATTGAGCAGTCTGATCTTGCAGGTTGCATTGTCTCTGTTATCGACCAGTGATGCAGCCATGTAGAGGGGGTATACTGCCTTAAAATTGTCTGTTGGTTCAATAAGGAACTCGTTCGTCATCAATGATTCATCTTCTTCTTTACGTTCTACAAAGACATCTATAATGGCCTCACTTTTACCTGGTACTATAAAATCATCAGCGGCGGTAACTTTTCTGCTCGCTTCCAAGGAACTCGTACTAATGCATGGAACTTCTTCTCCCCTGAGGCGAATCACTCCCTTACTC
The DNA here is from genome assembly GCA_948146395.1 of Fragum whitleyi. Lineage (NCBI taxonomy): Eukaryota > Metazoa > Mollusca > Bivalvia > Cardiida > Cardiidae > Fragum > Fragum whitleyi. The sequence goes on along the minus strand of OX411551.1, from coordinate 35,525,308 downwards.
ATGATAATATCAGCTGGGCCTGACTTGTCATTTTGTAGGATGTCCATGCCTAGCAGTCCATCATCTTCTATTTCAGCAACAATAATCTGTTTGTTTAGTGTTATTGGACCCAGTCTGATTTCAAAGTTCCCCTTTCCCATCTCTTCTATTCTTGTCCCATTTGCACTGACCAGGTTGGATGATTTTCTGAGGTATGGTCTATCACTTTTTCTGATTTTCTCATATATTCTCTTGGATATAACAGTTTTAGTTGCCCCAGTGTCTGTTGTGAAAAGCAGTGGTATCCCTTCTATTCGGCCTTTTACATACAAACTGTTGTTTACTGGTCTCTTGGGCCGAACTGTGTCCACTTCGTCTGGTTTGTTTTGGTCTTTTGATTCCTTGTGGGCCTCACCTCGACCTACAGGCTTGGCCTCATGTAGTTTAAAGGATTCTCTTTCTCCTTATTGCTGTCATCTTTTTTGTTGATATCGCTGCTTCTTTTTGGACAGTCTCGGATGAAGTGTCCTACACTGCCACAGTTGAAACATTTTCTAGCGTTGTCCCTCTTTGTCTTATCTCCAGAGTCAACGAGTTGGTTCAGCTTTGCCAGAACTTCTAATAGTACTGCATTTGTCTGGTCCTGAGGTTTGTTTGGGGTACCTGAATTTGTATCAGCTCTCTGTCGCGTTTGTGGCTTAGGGTTGTCTCTGAGTGCCCTTGCTTCCATGACATCTTTATATTCACCTTCTTCGCTCTCAGAAGCTTCATCAAATGAGTCGATTTCATAAGTCTGCCTGGTAAACTTCTGCATCTTTCTTTCATTGTATGGATCTTTGTTTCTACTATTGCGCATTTGAAAGAAACGAACGACATGGAATACGGCTTCGTCGATTGTTGCTGGGTCTTTATGGAACTCAACCTCGAATCGCGCCTCGCTGTCTCTCAGTCCATCCAGGAATCTGCGTACCAGGTCTTCTTGTCTGACTTCATTGTTGCGATTACGGTAAGCTCTGGCATACAGTCTCTTTAATTCTGCTGCATAATCTTCTACTGATTCTTCGCTCTTTTGGTTTCTTCTGCTGAATCGAGCTGCAAAAGATTGCTGGGTCTCTATCTTGCGAAACTGGGTTTTGAGTTCGTACGTTAGCTCATGGTAGTCGAACAGTTTCCATCTAGGTAACTGGGTAAATGCGAAGTCACCAGCATGTCCCTGGAGCTTAGGTAGTAGATTGTCTATCATTTCGTCTTCTCCCCATTGACACCTCTCAGCGACAACTTCAAATCTGTTGATCCATACACTCCAGTCTTCTTTGCCAGTGTATGGAGGTAGCTTCACCTCGAATGGACGCCCTGGTTCATACCGACTGTAGGGGGGTCTCTGTCTGCCATAGAAGTGTGAAGGGTCATGAACTGTATGCGCTGTCTGGGCCTGGGGTAGACTTTGTCTAATTTCTCTATGCTGCTGTTGGGGGGTGGCACCCGATCTTGACATTTGTGCTTGTGTACTAAAATTTTGCTGCCAGTGTTCTGTTGTCGAGGCTGATCTCGGTATATCGTTATTTTGCATGTTTACTGGTGGCTGGTGCTGTGAGTTGAGTTGTTGGTTGTCATATAGCTGTGATTGTATGCCACTCTGTAGTCTTTGATCAACTGGTCGGGGTCTATCATGTTCTGTTTGGTAACTGTAATTGCTTGCAGCTGGGTCTCGAACCGGTTTTGGGTATACTCTGGACTGTGAGTTGCCGAGCAGTTGCGAATGGCTGTACAGGTGGTCAGGTAGTTTGGTCATGTCAGGCTGTCCCACTACATTGCTAGGTGCTGATAAGCCAAAGGGAATTTCCTTGTTGAATGTTGTTGGACTCTTGATGCATTGGCTAGTTGGCCTGTCTCCAGCTGCCTGGTCTGCTTCTAATCGTGTGTCATTGTCTAGGATGGCTGGCCTGTGCTGTTCTGTATAGTCTTGCTCTCTGTGTTCATGGCTACTCTGTAACTCTGTATCTTGTTGTTCTGTTCTATCAAGGCTGGTCTGTGATTCTGTTACATTTCTTTTCTTTCCCATTGTAGACGCAGGGTCGTATCACTGGATTCACTGTACAAATTTGTTGGCGAATCCCACTTCTGACACCATAGAAGGTAGGCTGTAGTGCGCTAGTGGTCGAGTTACCCAGTGTGTTCAGCTCAGAGTAGCAATTTAGGGATAGCGGGAGACGACACCAAGGCTATGACAATGAGGAATAGGCAGGGAATTGGACTCCACGGATTTAAATTAGCGTAAAGATCAAACTCAAGAATAAATTAAATCAGGATAACTAATTCACTAAGTCAAAACCGAAATAAAATTCAATCAATTATATTTATTCAGCTCCTTTCACAGGATGGCAATTATAAATAACAAAATTAGACTTTAAAATTCCTAACAAATTCCGGTTAAAATTAAATGAATTCAGCGGAATAACGTGGCAAAGAGAGAAATTATACGACGTTACTATAAATAGATTAACCCTAATACACCTAAACAATAATCGCGAGTGGCAGTGATCTCGGATAAAGTTTAAATCAGATTACAATTTCTAAATCTATGAGCGACAGAAATAATCAGAGTTTTAAATACAATAAAACTCGTAAAAATGCCAAAATTGTCAGAATGAGCGGTCTAAATGCACTTGAATAATTTCTACTTAATTCTATTAAATCAAAATAAGCTTCTAAATAAGTTTCCGAACTCAAATAAAACGTTTTCCAAAGATTTAAAATGAAATTAAAAGAAGAACTGAACGTAAGTTCTACCAAAAGAAAATTTCGAGTGGAGTCCCAGAACTGATGGAAACATGAGTTTTTATACGCAACGGCTACCCACAACAAAAACCCCGTTGGAAATTCCTACATCCGCTAAGACGTCGGAATCCAACAAGATTGTTTATGTTGGAAGTCGTCGCACGAGCTCTGGCTAAGATTCGAGACGGTGTAAAAATGCATAAATCGGTGCTAAGTCCGCAATTAATACTCCGATGAATAAAAGAATAATTAAATATGGCCATTATTACCTAAGATTTATTAAAGTAAGATTGTTTGTTTTGATTTTCGAAACTGGCGCTCGATAAAGATCCAAGGCCAAAAGGTCGACATTGGATGACGTCATCGAGATGACTACGTCATGCAGTGCAGTCCAAACAAATATGGCGACCCTTATCGAGTGACAGCTGAACAAAAATACTGTTAAATCGAAATAAATACACGTTACAGAGTGCTATAAACATAATGAGGTGAGTGGGTAACGAGTACACGATCGATCAATGATAGTGCAAGTTGATGACAAACGAAATTAGACTGTTACGCATCGGTTCGAACGGAATGCTGAGCGAGTCAAAATTAGTAAACAACAACCGAGGGACCGGCTCGCTACATCATTTATAAACAGACTGATGAAATAAATGGTAACAAAAGATGAACAAGCAGTCTGATTTTGTGCTGATCAGAACTGATGTCAGTTGAATGGAGTGATTTTCTAAATGATGTATGAATTAGCGTACCCGAACCATGTAACCCATTTTTAAGTCTCAAGTTGAAGGCATATTAATTGCATTTTATTCGGGCCACATATTCATGTTACTGAAGTAATAAGTTTCATGTATATATGGAACCAATATTTTGTAAATTTGAAGCAGACGTCAACCCGTACCAGGTGAGTTTTAAGAAATTATTGCAGATGGTAAATGATATTTGATAACAATAAGTTAATCATGTCATTAGTTGTAATCACGTGAATATGTTACTGGTTACAAGAAGTGATAATGTCAATGAAAGGTCAACTCACCTGAGCATAAGAAGGGTTTAAGACTAGGTTATACCGCCTTGTTGATAACGAATAACTGTACTTCTTTCTTTATTTAATATTGATTGATTAGGGCAAAACTAAAGGAATTGCCCTTATATTAAAAGTCACTGGAAATAGTTTTGCTTTAACCTTCAATACACTTTCTTTAAATGCTTTTTTAAAGGCAGAATGAAAAAAATAATTAGCATTCAATAATGATTATATTTTTCATGCAAGTAATATAGTTTAACTAGGACTGCTTTTGATGTAACTGTGCTTGTTCTATTGTTTTACGGTATAATTCTTTAGTTGAAATCAGATAAAAAAAATCTTAATTTTTTGTTGAGGCAGTAAATCTATTTCTTTTAAATATTCATCTTTTTTTCTTTTTGGAAGAAGTATTAAATATTCCTATAATTGATCTAAAAATTAACTTTCCTTATATAAATGCAAAAGAAGAATTTATAATTATGTTAATTTTTTTTAAGCTTTGTTAAAACCCTCATATCTTTTTTCAGCTTACAACGAAAGAAGAATTATCAAATTAAATCTGAAAACATTATATCAACTTTTTGTGATAAACTATATATAAATAGTGAATTTTGTGTTTGACTATGCTAGTGCTTTTGTGACACTGTGAATAGTTTTGTTACTTGTGAATATACTGAAGAAGGAACAATATCAGATTTTTAGAGTATTATAACTCAAGTGATTTGTGGGGGGTGTATTCTCATCTTTGGAAAATTAGAAGACAAGTTTGTGGACTTTAGATCACTGGATTTCATCATTTCTCCAACATACTGTAAGTTAACTATGAATTTTTTTGGAAAATTATTTGTAATGATGATTATTACAGACCTTTACAAAAGTTTTGTATTTACCGCTTAATGTCTTGTTTACCTAAGAAGGTTAGCTGAGTTTGACTAAGAAAGGATGAAATTTTAGTGCTGGTGTGAGAAATATCAGAAATTCACTGTTGAGTGCTCTGAGCCCCTGCAGAATGACTGAAAAATTGTGAAAAGTAGCATTTTTGCTTTAACATCATTATCCAAAATTCGAAGAAGGTATATAATGCCTTGCCTCGTTGAAACTTCACAGGTGGATAGATCTCATTGAGGAGAAGTGCTGTGCACCAGAACCATATCTATACTCATAATATTTTGTGAGTTATTGGCCTTTGTTGATTGACAAAGAATAGGCCATTGGTCATCTTTTATGGTGGGAATAAATGTTTTACAAACATCTCTTGTTTATTTATATTAATTCCTCTAAAATTTCATGTTATTTCAGTAATGGAAATGCCATGGAAGTTGTTTATGGAACTTCCAAGATAATCTTTTATGGAAACTGATAATAATCTTGATTATAGCATAAAAAATGATTGAATATTCCCAAAATAAGACAACTGCAGATTGAAGTGTTCCTGAGAGTGAGTTAATCTTACTTTTTGTCTGCATATTTAATACATGGAATTAAAAAACGGTTTGACAGGTCTTACTTCAAATACACAATGAAGACAATTCAAAGTCAATGGAATTATATATTTTGTTGTTATAAAGAAGTGGGCATTGTGGGCATTAAAAAGAAGTATTTTATGGGAATTAGTTAATGTCATAAATTATCAAATTCAAGCGAGCAAGTACATTCATAGCAGGTACATTTTGTCACAAATCTATTTCATTCATTTCAGGGAAATAATGCCAAAGCTTAGGAAAAAGTCGTCCTCACAGCGAGCTTCATCGAATCGAAGTTATATGAGAGAAAGACGAGAGGCAGCCAGGCAGACAGATGGAAAATCTGATTCACTAGAAAGCCCTGTCAATGTGCAGGCAGTACATCCTGTCGACGTGCAGGATGTAGCTCAAAGTCCTGTGGGGGTGCAGGCAGCTGTACCAAGTCCTGACGATGTTCAGGCAAGTGAAGATTGCTATGTGACTTTGCAAAATGAAGATTGCTCTATGAACTTGAGAAGTGAAGATTGCTATGTAAATTTAAAACATAAATATTGCTATAATTATTCAAAAAAGGATGATTGTTCTATGAGAAATAAAGATTTTAATATGCATTTGAACAATGAAAATAGTTGTGAGAATAAGAAGTTGAAAGCTATTGTAGAAAACAATTTGAAAGACATGGAATCATGTGATGCTGAAATGATGATCATTTCTGTACTTGTGCAGTAGTTGAAGAAACACACAAAAATGAGTCAGATTTTTTTATTGCAACTCTTGATAAAAAAATTTACAATGCAGATAATGTTATTTTTGGTTCATTTCACCAAGCAGATTTAAGGTTCAGTGAAATATCTCGAGGAAGCCAGTGTGTAATGAACTGTGTCTGTGCTTTGTTTTATGCCAACAGCCACATTGATTCAGCAAGTTTAGATAAAATTCTTATTGAGGGCGATTGTATATACAAAGAAGTTATTAATGATTTGAAAGAAAAGGGTAATTTTAAGAACAGACTCCTTAGTGTTGATGAGATTCCGACTATTGTTACTATTTCAAATAAAGATTATAGAATACTGAAGTCAGATGTGATATCAGGTTTAACAATTCAACAGACTGGAGACAACAGCTTACCTACATTGCAAGAATCACTTTTACATTCTTTACATATATCAAGATATAATTTAGTAATGATTGGAGCTATTTGCTCTGCTGTTTTTAAAGAAGACAATAACTACCACTTTTTTGATTCTCACTCACATGGTAGAAATGGGCTTTCACATTTGGATGGAACATCAGTGTTTATTTCTTTCAATTGCCTTGGAGATTTAGTCTGTTATATGTACGCATTGTATGACAGTATGGGGATTAATCTTGAATCTCAATTTGAAATTCTTCCAATCAATTTCATACTTCACAAAGCCCCAGAAAAAAGCTTAAATGATGTAAGTTTAGTAAATGAAAGAGAATGTCTACACTTAAATAAACAGTCGAGAAAGGATAACTATGAAGATCATTTGATTGATCAGTATTTCCAAGATCAAAGAATGAAAGAAACTTTGAAACAAACAGTTACATTTATTAGCAGAAAAGAATACCTGAATAGGTACAAAAGAAAACAGAGACTTTCTTGTACATTTAAAAGAAAGGAATTAGCAAAGAAAAGAGAATCAAGGAAGAGCAGTGAACAAATGCGGAAAGAAAAGATAAGTATTAAGATATCAATGAGTAAAGCTAGACTGAGTAGTGATTATAAGTTAAAAGAATTGGAAAGTAGAAGAGAAGCAAGACAGACATTAGAGCAAAAACAAAAAGAGAAAATGAAAACAAAACAATCAATGAGTAAAGCTAGGCTGAGTAGTGATTTTAAGTTCAAAGAGTTAGAAAGTAGAAGAGAAGCAAGACAGAAATTAGAGCAAAAGCAAAAGGACAAAGATTGTAGTAGAATATCAAAGAGGAAAGCTAGAGAACATGAAGAGTTTAGATATGAAGAACGTGAAGCTAAAAGAAAAGCTAGAAAATCACCTGCAATGAGAGCTAAAGAATCTTTATATCAGAATTTGTCAAAAAAGAAAAGTCGTTCAGATCCTTACAATAAAGAAAAAGAGCGCATTTAAAAACAACAATGGCGATCAATCAAAAGGAATATTGAGGCTGAAAAAGTAGCAGATATTGACAGGAAAAAGAATAAGAGGAACAATTCAGAATTTCGAAATGAGGAATTGACAGCTGCTAAACAAAGAAAATATGGGCCAGATATTGATGCTTGTATCGACAATTTCCACAAAAATATTGAAAATGGACCAGTTTACGTATGTACTTGTTGCCATCAAACCTGGTTTAGGCAAGGTGTTTCAGAGGTTACAGAAAAGGAGCTGAATATTATGAATGAATATACAACAGGTTTGAAATCAGTTACTGATAAGGAATGGATTTGCAATACATGCAAAACTAATATTCTCAAAGGGAAAGTTCCAAAGTTGTCTGTCATGAATGGCATGTTATGGTCAGAAAAACCAAGGGAGCTTGAATTACATGCATTAGAGGAACGACTGATTGCTTTGCGTATACCTTTCATGCAAATACGGGAATTGCCAAGGGGTCGCCAGCTATCAATAAAAGGAAATGTAATCAATGTTCCAATTGATATACAACCGGTTGTAAATGTATTGCCAAGACCTTTTGATGAGAATGTTACTGTTGCAGTAAAGTTAAAAAAGAAAATTTCGTACAAATCTTGTGTATTCTCAGAAAATAAAAGACCATTGAAGGTATTGGTTGCCCTGAATTGGTTAATGAGTACAAGTGACTTATATAAAGATTCAAATATTAACATTGATGATGAGTGGATAAAGACAGTTACCTCATCTGTAAATGAAACAGTTGATGAGTATGTTGAACCACAAAACAATTACAAAACATCTGATAAATCAAATGAAAGGATAGATGCAGGTGATGAAATACATGGAATTGAAGAGATTTATGACTCAGATGCTGAAGAAGTTGTGCAAGAAAATGTTGGCAATATTGATACTATGATTCAAGATTCAAATGAAGAAAACCGGAATTATTCATTTACTTTTGCACCAGGTGAAGGTCAACAACCATTAAGTATTTATCAAGATAGAGATTCGGAATATCTTTGCTTTCCAACAATTTTTTGTGGGAAAAGGAGACTGGAAAATGAAGAAAGGAAAGTACCTGTTCATTATAGTGACATTGCAAAGTGGGAGCTAAGGAGTAGAGACAGGCGTGCTGCAAATAGTGTTCCAAATATATTTTTTAAACTTAAAAAAATACAAATGAAGCAGCTAAATGACAAAGTAAACCTTGCTGTCAGAAGATGTCAAACAGATGGTCAAAGTATGACTGCTGGTAATGCAAAAGATTCTGATTATATAGATAATTTTGTGAAAAAAGATAATGGCTATTACATTTTCAAACAACTCCGAAACTCACCTGCTTATTTAGATATGAAGAAGAAAGACGTATTTGCAATGATCAGACAGCTTGGTCTTCCAACATGGTTTATGTCCTTGTCTTCTGCTGATACCAGATGGACCGACTTGTTAAAAATGCTTGCAAATCTAAATGAAAATGTGAACTATAATGATGAGGATATAGATAATTTGACATGGGAACAAAAAATTAACTTGATACAGAAAGATCCAGTGACATGCTCAAGATATTTCGATCACAGAGTTCAGGAGTTCATTAACACTGTCTTGAAAAGTGACCATGAACCACTTGGTAAAGTGACAGACTACTTTTATAGAGTTGAGTTTCAGCAACGAGGTTCTCCTCATATACATATGCTTGTGTGGATAGAAAATGCACCCAAATTCAACAAAAATACAAATAAGGAAATAGTTGACTATGTTGATAAATACTTGCAGTGTAGTAACTCACAGGATGAGATTAAACATCTCACTGACCTTCAAGTGCATAAACATTCACGAACTTGTCGGAAAAAACAAGATAAAATTTGTCAATTTGGTTACCCATTGCCCCCTCTTCAAACAACAATAGTGCTAGATCCTTTAGAAGAAGAAAGAGAAAAGTATCAAAAGAAGTACAACGAGCTTCAGAGAAAAATTAACGATGAGAAAGATGGTTTTGATATGACTTATGAACAGTTTCTTCAGTCTGTTGCAAATATGTCTGAATCAGAATATCTGAAATGTATCCGCAGTTCATTAGCTGCTTCAAAAGTTTTTCTACAGAGAAAACCAAGTGAAATCAGAGTCAATATGTACAATAGAAATATTTTGAAAGCGTGGAAAGCAAATATTGATATTCAATTTGTGCTTGATCCATATGCTTGTGCCATGTACATTGTTTCATATATAAGCAAATCTCAAAGGGGTGTGAGTAATTTACTGTATGCCGCAGCAAAAGAAGCTCGTAATGGAAATTTAGACATCAAAAGACAAGTCCGACACATAGGAAATATTTTTTTCAAATAGTGTTGAAGTAAGTGCTCAAGAGGCTGTTTACCTTGTTCTTCAAATGTCTTTAACAAGAAGCACCAGAGATGTGACATTTATCAATACATCTACTCCTGACAAACGTATTCAGCTTTTGAAATCAAAATCTGCACTTGATGAGTTACCTGATCAATCAACTAATGTTATGTCCGATAATGTTTGTAAAAGGAATGCTCGAAGACCAAATGCCTTAAACGGTTGGTGTTTAGCTGACTATGTTTCACAACTTGATATTACTTACCCAAATGAATCAGAATTTGAAGATGAAAGAAATGAAGATGATTGTAATAGTTGCAATGAGCAATTCAGTCCAGATGAAATGATTTTACAACTCCGGAATGGGATAACTATCAAGCGGCGTAAAACAAATAGAGTTATACGTTATGTGAGATTCAGTATCAAATCAGATGAAGAAAATCATTACAGAGAAAAGATTTTATTATTTCATCCATGGAGAGATGAAGGAAAGGATTTAATAGGTTGTTACAAGTCTTATAAAGAGCATTATGAAAGTATGAAACATACAATAGATCATAAATGCAAGCAGTATGAACATCATGTTGATGAACTTGACTTAGCAAGAGAGCAAGCTGAAACTGAGTATGATGCATATGATGAAATTGCTCCTGGTACTCAACAAGTAGAAGGTGATACTGCTTAGGAACAGTCAGTGGAGTCTGAAGAGTTTATATATTTCAATCCAGATAGAGTCAATGAACACAGAGAGTATGATATTGGTAAAGAGATAGGAGTGTGTGTTTCAACATCCCAGGTTAATGTAAATGAAAGCTTATTGTGTGAGACTGAATACAAAAAACTTCTGCGATGCTTAAACTCAAAACAAAAACAGTTTTATAACCATGTTATCCATTGGATCAAGACAAATGATGCACCATTATATGCATTTCTGTCAGGTGGAGCTGGTGTTGGAAAGAGTGTAGTTATTAGAGCATTGTACCAAACTTTATATCGGATGCTTAATATGAAAGAAGGTGAAAACACTGATTGCATTAGAATTCTTTTATGTGCTTACACTGGTAAAGCAGCATTTAATATAGGAGGATCAACTATTTCTTCAGCTTTCAAACAGAAATACAAACAGGCTAATCAGGCTTTAACATGTGATAGTTTAAATACTTTCAGATCGAAATATCGTAATTTGTCAATTGTTATAATTGATGAAATATCAATGGTAAGCAGTGCCATGTTGAATTTTATTGATCAAAGACTACAGGAACTGAGAGGTACAAGAATACCGTTTGGTGGTATCAGTGTAATAGCTGTTGGTGATCTTTACCAGCTTAAACCTGTAAGTGGTGATTGGATATTTAATGATTTGTCCCATGGGGCATCATCGCTGTCTATGAATTTGTGGAAAGAACATTTTAAGATATTTGAACTTACAGACATAATGAGACAGAAAGATGATAAAGAATTTGCAGAAATGTTGAATAGGTTAAGAGTTGATGCTTTAACAAATGAAGACAAAATAAAATTAGAAAACTGCATTGTTTCAAAAGATCAAGATAGTTATCAACTTAATTCACCTCATCTTTTTGCCGAAAATTATTTCATGCATCTGTTTAATGATTCTATAATTAGTTCCCTAGATACAGAGAAAGTCGTTATTCCATCCCATGATTGTGTCACTGCACCTACTTTATCTAAAGAGAAACAGGACCGTGCATTAGCAAGCTTACCAACTGACCCAAACATTACGTCAAATTTACATCATTCTTTGACTGTTGTTGCAAACATGATATATGATCTGACTGTAAATATTAATACAGAAGATGGTTTAGCAAATGGTGCATCTTGTACAGTGAAATTCATAGAAAACAGACAAGCTGAAACAAACCGCCCTAGTATCATATGGGTTCATTTTCATGATGAAAATGCTGGAATTGAACAAGATTAAAGTACAGAAACAGAGGATTTTACAATGGTAACATTGATGACAAATGGACACCCATTTTTGATGTAGAAAGGACTTTCATTTACAATAAAAAAACATTTCAGAGAATACAGTTTCCTCTTCAACCTTCAGCTGGTCGATCTGTACATAGGGCACAGGGAAGTACTTTAGACAGTGTTGTAATAGACTTATCACAACGAAGAACAAGGAAAGTTCCACATTTACATTATGTTGCAGTCAGTAGAGTAAAATCTATGGAAAAGCTTCAAATTCTGAATTTCAATGAAACAGCATATAAAATAGATAGCCAAGTGAAGGTAGAAATGGATAGGTTATTGAAAGAAGCTAGGCTTGATCTCTGCTATACCTCTTTAGAATCAGTAAATCCATATGAACACTTTAAAATTGCTTTCAACAACTGCAGATCTCTACATTTACATTATGAAGATATCAAAGCTGATCCAAACTTAATCTCAACCCATATATTTGGCTTAGCTGAGACTAGATTATACAGCCAAGATCAGCCATCTGATTATATCTTGGATGGATTTCATTTGATAAGGAATGATCAAGATAATTATTCAAGAAAAAGACCTGCACATGGCTTATGTGTCTATGTAAAGAATGGCGTGGTGGTCAATAAACATACAAATTACAGTTCCAAAGATATAGAATTCATATTGGTCAGCTTAAAATATGGCTCACTAAGTTTTCAGGTAGCTTTTATGTATAAATCTCCAGGTTCAACAAAGCAACATTTCATAGCTTGTCTTGAACATGAATTGATACCACATTTGAATAAAACTATTCCATTGGTTATGATAGGAGATTTTAACATTAACTACTCATCTGAAAATAAACAAATATGGAAGGAAATTCAAGATAAATTGTCGTTTAAAGTTCTAAATAAAACTCCAACAACAGACTACATGACTATTCTTGATGTAGTGTTGTCAAATACAGATGGTAATGTAGGTGTTGTCGAAACATACTGGTCAGATCACAAGATAGTGTACTTTTATACAAAGAAGTGATTTGATTGATTTTATTTTATCAACACCCACCATTTTTAAGTCAGTAATACCAACCATGAGTATTGGTTGGTATTGCGTGTGGTTATACACTAGGATGTGGGTTGCCACAAACATATACATGTAATTGTCCTATTCTCGTTTTTAATGCAACTGTATTGATAATTTTAAGGCTTATTGTTTCAATGGTGTCTGTCTGTCTATCAGTATGTCTTATCTTCAAAAACTTGACCTTAACTTTTTCCAATGATTCTCATTTAAGTAACATAATGTTCTTATTTGTCTGAAAGGCTTTTCTAATCTATACCCATCTATAAAGAAGGCCTTGGTCATCTGATAAATCAAGGTAATTTATCAATGTCGAAATATTACAAAAAAATATGTATATATATATATATATATATATATATATATATATATATATATATATATATATATATATATATATATATATATATATATATATATATATATATATATATATATATATATATATATATATATATATATATGTATATATATTTCAAGGGTATTAGTGCTTAACAAAGTTGTCTTGATTTGATAACATGCATGTCATAGAATAAATATGTTTGATAAATAAATAATACTTTCCCCATAATACCAAATTTAAAAACAAGTATTGGTCCAAATTAAAACAGTTCATACTTGCCTAAATATAGAGTAGATAGCTATGCAATTTTGCTTTCAGATCATAAAACTTCACTCTTCTTATGCTATTTATGGCATATTTATGCTGTACACAAAAAATTGGCAGACATTATACACTAATATTAGTCTGCTAAACATGCAGACTTATATTAGCCAGAACTATCTGCTGTCTGCTAAATCTCTAAAAAAAAATGAATTCAGCAGTATCATGCAATTTATCATAAGAAGGTGAAGAATTATTTTCAAATTGATAAAAGCCTCCACCTTAGTGCAGTTGGTTAGGCATAAGACTTCCAATCTGGAATTCATGGGTTTGATCCCAGATGGCGGCAAATATCCTTTCTGACGTTTGTCTTTCATCAATGATTAGATAATCGTAAACCTATGTGAGATAGCAGTACGAGGCTAGGAAAGGGTGTAATGGTAGTACAGGTGAAAGAAATACCAGGAATCCATTGTTAGGTGCCCTGGCCACTGCGATATAAACTGCGAAATTGTTGAAAGTGGCGTAAAACCCATTCAAACAACAAATCAAATTGATAAACTTCAAGAAATATTTCTTTCAGCAAAAAACTCATTGGAGAAAGAGAATTTTTTTTAGGTGTAAAAAGAAATCAGAATTGTTGAAAAAAATAATGTAGACAAGCTAACATAAGAATAATGCCTATTCTTGCCTAATACACATTTTAGACTTTCAAATTACCATTTTTTAACAATCAAAATTACAACAGTGATTGTGTTACCTGAGGAAAATCCTCAACAAGCAAACATTCAGAGAAATTGCATTTTCATCAGATGTATGCATCACTTTTTTTTTATATTTGTCTCATGAAATGATTTGTAGATAGAAATTATCAACAAGAATGGCTAAAGTCTAGTAAACAAAGAGGAGTTGTGTGTATCTCAGTGGTAAAAGCAACGGATTTGTATCCAAGTCTTTTGAGGTGTCATTGGGCAAGGATATCAAACCAAGCTGGAGCTGCTGATCACACAAGTAATATTATGAAATAATTTAAAATAGAAATCATTTTTACATGGAATGGCTAGTGTAATGCACAAACAGGAGTTATGTGTAACTCAGTGGTAATGGCAACGGATTTGTATCCAAGTCTTTTGAGGTGTCATTGGGCAAGGATATCAAACCAAGCTGGAGCTGCTGATCACACAAGTAATATTATGAAATAATTTAAAATAGAAATCATTTTTACATGGAATGGCTAGTGTAATGCACAAACAGGAGTTATGTGTAACTCAGTGGTAATGGCAACGGATTTGTATCCAAGTCCTTTGAGGTGTCATTGGGCAAGGATATCAAACTAAGTCAGAGCTGCTGATCACACAAGTAATATTATGAAATAATTTAAAATAGAAATCATTTTTACATGGAATGGCTAGTGTAATGCACAAACAGGAGTTATGTGTAACTCAGTGGTAATGGCAACGGATTTGTATCCAAGTCTTTTGAGGTGTCATTGGGCAAGGATATCAAACTAAGCCAGAGCTGCTGATCACACAAGTAATTTGAATGATATGAAATTATCATAAAGCCTAGCCTAGCATTGTTGTGATATGTGTGTTATACAGTTAATTATAGTATAATAATCATTTGAAATACAGAATGATTGGAGAGAAAAATCTTTTAATTTACAGTTTGTTATGTTGAAGTAGGATTTAAGTGTCAAGGAAACAGTTAAGGATTTAAATCAATGATTTTATAGAAAAACTTTAAAGATAACTTTAAAAGCACACAAAAGTCATGTTAATAGAAGTATACTGTTTTTGAACCATAATAGCAACTGCTCTGTTAGGTATAATTAAAAATGCTATTTAGAATTGTATTAGTTAACTTTTTACTTCTTTGATATATTTGTTTCTTATATTTATAAGAAAAGATAAAGATACAAAAACCTTCAATGTATGTCTTAATTCAGGCTTTGTTTAGGACTTTTTCTATTTTTACGAAACCATATTTTTAGTTCAATTTCACTTATTGTTAATATAGTACAAAGTTATTGTTAAGAATACTGTTGCTTGTTTTTACCATACTTATTTTGAATGTGTCTGAACTTCAAATTGAAATTCTGAAATTGGTATTAAGATTTAAACTTATGCAAATGTAGAACAGATAAGTCCAATTATTTAGCTTAGATTTTCTGTTCTTGATGCCTACTTCTTTTATATAATTATATTAGTATACTATTGATATGCCAACAGCTTCCTTTTGTTATATGAGCTAATTTAAATGATTTACTCTGTTAATGTTAAACAATCAAGTGATTGTAAATATTGTATGATTGTTATGATTGTATCTTTTGTGATCTTAGTAATTAAATTGGTCATAGTTTATATCCAGATTCATGTTGTTTCTTCAATTGCCCATAACCAGGAATTAATTTGTGTACTTTACATACTAAGTACACATTTTGGCTAAATATTTCTTTTAGAGAAAAAATTGACCATTGCTAAAGAATATGTGATATTTGTTACCACTACGAATCTTCATTTCTCACCAAATTACAGACAGTAAACTCAGGTGAGCGATTTAGGGCCACTATGGCCCTCTTGTTCTTAAAGTGAAGATACATTTTTAGCTCACCTGAGCACGAAGTGCTCAAGGTGAGCTTTTGGGGTTACTTGATGTCCGTCGTCCGTCGTCGTCGTCCGTCGTCAACATTTACCTTGTGGACACTCTAGAGGCCATATTTTTAGCCCAATCAACCTGAAAATTGGTCAGAATGATTATCTTGATAAAATCTCGGACAAGTTCAAAATTGGGTCAAGTGGGGTCAAAAACTAGGTCATGGGGTCAAATCTTAGAAAAACCTTGAGGACACTCTAGAGGCCACATTTTTAGCCCAATCAACCTGAAAATTGGTCAGAATAATTATCTTGATGAAATCTTGGACAACTTTGAAATTGGGTCAAGTGGGGTCAAAAACTAGGTCACAGGGTCAAATCTTAGAAAAACCTTGTGGACACTCTAGAGGCCATATTTTTTGCCCAATCAACCTGAAAATTGGTCAGAATGATAATCTTGATGAAATCTCGGAAAAGTTCGAAATTGGGTCAAGTGGGGTCAAAAACTAGGTCACGGGGTCAAATCTTGGAAAAACCTTGTGGACACTCTAGAGGCCGCATTTTTAGCCCAATTAACCTGAAAATTGGTCAGAATGATTATCTTGATGAAATCTCGGACTAGTTTGAAATTGGGTCAAGTGGGGTCAAAAACTAGGTCACAGGGTCAAATCTTAGAAAAACCTTGTGGATAATCTAGAGGCCATATTTTTAGCCCAATCAACCTGAAAATTGGTCAGAATGATTATCTTGATGAAATCTCGGACAAGTTCGAAATTGGGTCAAGTGGGGTCAAAAACTAGGTCACGGGGTCGAATCTTAGAAAAACCTTGTGGACACTCTAGAGGCCATATTTTTTGCCAAATCAACCTGAAAATTGGTCAGAATTGTTATCTTGATGAAATCTCGGACAAGTTCAAAATTGGGTCAAGTGGGGTCAAAAACTAGGTCACGGGGTCAAATCTTAGAAAAACCTTGTGGACACTCTAGAGGCCATATTTTTAGCCCAATCAACCTGAAAATTGGTCAGAATGATTATCTTGATGAAATCTCGGACAAGTTCGAAATTGGGTCAAGTGGGGTCAAAAACTAGGTCACAGGGTCAAATCTTGGAAAACCTTGTGGACACTCTAGAGGCCGCATTTTTAGCCCAATCAACCTGAAAATTGGTCAGATTTATTATCTTGATGAAATCTCGGACAAGTTCAAAATTGGGTCAAGTGGGGTCAAAAACTAGGTCAGGGGGTCAAATCTTAGAAAAATATTTTCAGATTTTTAATTCAGGTGAGCGATTAAGGGCCACCATGGCCCTCTTGTTAAAGTAAATAAATATTTTTGCAACATATTGTCGCACATCAACACGTTTAAGAGCACCATCAAACAGTTAATTACATCGTGAAATTGACATTCATCTCAATCAAAAACATTCTTAATCGCTCACTCAGCGCTCCATTCATTCATTTCAAACACTCACTCAAACCATTCAAAACTCTCAAAATTACTCAATTAATAAGATCAACTTGTACATTCAAAATGAATAAAGCATTTTAGAACCAAATCGGGATTACACTGACATAATTGGAATTTAAAGCGTCTGATTAAGTTGGAATGCGGAGCAATTCCAACTTAGATTTAACAAAACCGCAAAATGAACACAAGATAATTTCATTTCGGGTTTTTTGATAACACATATCACGTGAACATTATGTGAATACACTTCGGCCTATTTTGTATATCTCAACTTGACATAGACATACAGTTAATTATATCAATAAGAAATAATGTTGTACAATTACATAACTATCACTTTGTGTATATTATTAAGACGCTAATTTATGTTTTAAACGATATATATTAAAAGTTGCGTACGAATTTACTTGTATTACAAGTTTGATTACTATATTTGGAAATCATGTGATAAGTCAAGTCCAATAATGTCAGCCACTGACAATCACGTGATCTGCTAATTTGGTAATGTCGCGATCTGTTTTCCCTGCATTGTGGCAATAACACAAGCGTATCACGTGATCTGCTTATTTGGTAATTTCGTAACCTATTTTCGTAGAATTATGTTTTGGATTCTTTGAGAGGTCTAGTTTCTCTTTCTGAACGACCTTATTACGCAACAAAATGGTTCAAATGTCTTTTTCCTTATTGTTCCGTAAACCATAATTAGAAACGCGCAACATCTACAAATTACTTATCTGTATAGAAAACCCGATCCAGTAAATATTCTCTTTTATTACTTCCCTATCCGTTAAATCTTTTTTCCCGTGTACTCTCCTATGACACGAGTTGAACTCACGCATGTGTAAACCAAAGCGGTTGCCTGATTGGCAATACCACACGACCTGATGACCTACTACGATTTTATCTGCCCTTTTATGAATGAAATCTGTACTCATGAGTTACGAAAGGTCAAGTTTACAAACGAATGGAATGTTCCTATATATATGAAGAAAAATTAACCCCAATACCAGACGACTTTTGTTCTCAACTGTCCCAGCAATTCACACCTCTCGTTTATATCTGAAACTTTGTTGTTGCATTCTTGTGTAATATAAATATTTGTTTCGGTTTTATCATTTTCCCCAGCTACAACTGTATAGTAGCGCTTCTATCCCTCGGATGAGCCTAAAATTTCCCAAATCCAATCATTCATCTATTTGTTTTACCGGAAATTAACAATTAACAAAAACATTATTAATGTATATTGTCCATATTGTACCCTTTTGTACTTGGATGAATATAAAAGATATGTTCTGCTTTTCTGTTCTGTTCTATAAAAACGGAAAACCATTTCATAATAGCGCGATAATTTCACTTGATTGTGGGCGCACCAAGGATCGATGAAGGTAGGCAAACATTTATCTTCTCTTTCTGCTTTTGTCCATTTTCTTCAAAATTGCCTAGACATTAATTCACTTGTGTAAATATACGCACGTGCACAATCCTTTAGATATAATTGAAGATAATCACAAGTTCACTACAGCCTTTTTTTTCAAATATCCGAACGAGTTTACCAACCCCACGTGTTTTGCTTTCAGGTCCACTTCGTTCTACTCCCACCGGAATACCTACAATACTAATGAACAATTATGCTCTTTTCCCCTCGATTCGCGCATGGTAATCATATCATCCGCGTGTGCATTGATTTAAAGTGAGCACCAATATATACTAATTGACAAAGTCTTGTCCGGTTTCGCGAATATGCAAATAAGGCAAAACATTTTTAAGAGACATAGAACATGAATGAATGAAGCATTATTTAAAGTAGACGGTAAAACATTTCAATCTACGTTGGTTTTGTAAAACTTTGATCTACAGTCAAGAATAAAACGACGATAAAACAAACGCGTTAGATTTTCTAATAACGACTCGGCCTTATCCAAGCGAGGGTAAAATTAAATGAATAGAAATCATGCATGCTTTTTCACAATATGTTGATGATATCGCGCATAGATTTTTCTTGAAAAAAATGAAAAGGGTTAACATAACGCCGTTTCAATTGTTCTGACCGACGTCGTTAAATACGCGGCCTTTTAAATACTAAAACTCAAAAAAAAAGATATCACTCTTCATAAACAATGCCAAATTCATTAAACGCGTGTTTCGTTAATAAAAAAATGGCAGAAGACGTCTTTATTTCATAATCCAACGACAAACCTGCGAAAAAGTATGACGCACCCTAAATGAAAATAGCGTCTCTCAAAGCCAAGCAATTTTCTACCAATTTTTTAGTGTTTTCCTATTAGATTATAAATAAAGAGTGGCTCTCGTTCAAAGTTTTACTAGGCTATGTCGTTTGCTGCGTGAAAAAAGTTAAAAAAGTTAAAAATATCATCAACGTGGTTGGGACTAATTCAACGTCATTTGTGATCCAATGCCAGGGACAAAAGTCCCTATGTTTTGAAAATATGGTCTTTCACTTCATGATTTAGAATCTCAAGAAAATTTTTGGACGAAGTTAAATTGTGACTTCGACCTCCGTGACTCCAAAATTGGGCACTTTCTTGGGTCACTGACAACATTTGTGTCAAGTTTTATGATTTGGGTCAATTTGTTGTTAAGTTAGAGTGGAAACCGTTAACAGTTAAAGCTTACTTATGGCCTTGACATGTATGACCTCGAAACAATAGGGCATTTCTTTAGGTCATGGGCAACATTTTTGTAAAGTTACGTTATTGCTGGTCAATTGCTCTTCCGTTAAGCTAGTGGGGTTCCAGCGTATCTCGTTGTTGAAATACATTGATTTATAAACGCCCGTAAAAAGACGCGACGTATTAAGTGATCACCTGTGGAAGGCGGGAGGCGTCAGCTTTGTTAGTGGCTTGAGGTCACTGTCTCTTGAACGCATTCCAACTTATCAGTACTTTCAGTACTTTGATTTTTTTATGCTGCTGCACCGAAAGAATGGGGACAAATTCTTTTACCGTGGTCTTATGCAGCCTTCATAGTGCAGTGTTAGCGCGTCACACTATTATTCAAAATGTTCCGACAGTGCCGCACTAATCGTTACCGACTATCATTCGGAACATCATTCGGCCATTTCCGTGAACTGCAACAGACCTCGGATGTATGTAAGGCGGATGGGTATGTAACAAAATCGTGCATTTTGTTAGGCGGAAACAGTGTAAGAAAAACTAGCACTGTAGATTTATAACATTTACACTAAATAGGCTAACGGCTGAAAAATCTTAAGTTTTGAGGATGATGAATCATTCTCAAAATTAAGATTTTTTCGGTCGTTATTTAAGAATCTAAAGATATTTGTATAAGGATAAGATGGTTTCTCGTCAGTGACTTGAACGAGTAGCGTTGGCGACGTCGAATGTTTTCACTCAAAGTTTCGAGGGCTAACTCCGTTTTAACTGACGTCATCGAGTTTTCCCAGGGTTTCCCGTAATTTTTGAAAAAAAAGTCCGTCTATGATGTCATTTGTGTGTTATATACAGCTCCCTCCCTTCCACAATCAATGTTATTTTTTTCATAAATGAATAAATCAATTTCTTATTCTGACTTGTTTCCTTCTAAATGAGATATTTTTTTAAATAAATATAAACAAGAGGGTCTTTGGCCCTGGTCTGCTCACCTGAGTCAAAGCACCAAAGGGTAACTTGCATTACTTTTGAAAAAGTTATTGAACTGTAACAAATTTATGTGTAAAGGAAAATAATCTTATGGTCAGACCAGTAAGATTCCACAGTCCCAGTTTTACTATTTCTGTTTGAAAATACAAGATCCAAAATGGAACTGTTATCTGATGTTGGTTTTTGCATGATCATTTTACAAGAGAATATCTGGAATAACTTTAGTAATGCGCAGCTGGTGGCCCAACAGTTATAATTTTAGCTCTCATAATTAAGGTCTATGAACTGATCATCCAAGGCAAATTCCAAAGCTGTAGGGCTTATTGTTCATCAGAAGAAGAATTTTAAAGATTTTCTAAAATTTCAACATTGGTTGCCATAGCAACCAAAGTTTTTCATAGATTTCAATTCTTTAAGCTATCTTGGAGGGGACCACCTATGAAACATTTCTGTAAAATTTGGTGTAAATTGGCCCAGTAGTTTAGGACAAGATGTCATTTAAAGAAATTGTTGATGGACGCCTGACGACAACCAAAGGACGGAAGCTGGACTTTGTGCTCAGGTGAGCTTAAAAAAAGTTCAAATGTTAAAATTGACCTGAAGTACTACCCTCTCCCCCTGTTGCTCCGCACCTGGTGGCTCAACAATCATAATAGCTTTTTAAATTAAGTTCTATGAGCTGATTATTCTATATCAAATGAAAAAGCTTCGGGAATTCTGGTTCAGTAGAATTTTTAACAATTGTTAAATTCTCCACAAAGCACTACCCCCTCCCCTTGGGTCTCTGCCTCTGGTGACAAAACAATCATGAAAATACACAATGTATCTATTTTGATTAAAGTATATGAGCTGATGACTCATGCCAAATTTAGAGCCTGTAAGATTCCTACTTCATCATCAGAAGGCTTAAAATTTCAAAATTGACCCGAAATACTACCCTCTCCCCCAATGCTCTTTACATGGTAGCCAAACATTCATGGTTATAGCTATGTAAAATAGGGTCTATGAGCTGATCATCTGTTTCAAATATAAAGGTTGAAGGGATTCTGATTCAGAAGAAGAAGAAGGTCATGGATTTAAATTTTTTGACAAAGTACTATTCCCCCCCCCCCCGGTGGCTCCGCACCTGGTGGCCCAACAGTTGTGATTTTAGCTATTCTAATTATGGTCCAAATGTTGATCATCCTTGCCATGTTTCAAGTCTATAGGGCACATGGTTTATCAGAAGAAGAAGGTTAAATATTTAAGAATTGCTCTTAAAAGCTACCCTCCCGTCCCCTGGTGCTCTGCACATGGTGACCAAACATTCATGATTTTAGCTATTTCAGATAAGGTCTATGACATCATACATGTCAAAAATAAAGGCTGTAGGAATTCTGGTTCATCAGAAGAAGACAGTCAAAGATTTCAAAATTTTCAACAAAGCACTACCCCCCCCCCCCCCCCCAGATGATCTGCACCTGGTGATCCAACAGTCATGGTTTTAGCTATTTTAATTAAGGTTTACAAGCTGATCAAGCTAATCATCCTTGCCAAATTTCAAGTCTGTAGGGCTCCTGGTTCCAGGAAGAAGAAGGTTAAAGATTTCAAAATTTTCCCAAAGTACTACCCCCCCTCCCCCTGGTGTTCCGCACCTGATGGCCCAACAGTTATGATTTTAGCTATTTCATTCAGGTCTATGAACTGATAATCCATGCCTTTTTTCAAGTCTGTATGGCTCCTGGTTCCGAAGAAGAAGAATGTTTAAGATGACAAAATTTACCCAAAGTACCACTGCCTCCCCCCTAGTGCTCTGCACCTGGTGGCCCAACAGATATGATTTTAGCTATTTTGATTCAGGTCTATGAACTGATCATCCATGCCAATTTTCAAGTCTGTAGTGCTCCTGGTTCCGAAGAAGAAAAAGGTTCATGATTACAAAATTCACCAAAAGTACTACCCCCTCCACCCTGATGCTCCGCACCTGGTGGCCCAACAGATATGATTTTAGCTATTTCAATTCAGGTCTATGAAATTATCATCCATGCCAATTTTCAAGTCTATAGGGATCGTGGTTCCAAAGAAGAAGAAGGTTAAAGATTACAAAATTTAACCAAAATTCTACCCCCTCCCCCCTGGTGCTCCGCATCTGGTGGTCAAACATATATGATTTTAGCTATTCTAATTCAGGTCTATGCACTGATCATCCATGCCAAATTTCAAGTCTCTAGGACTCATGGTTGAGGAGAAGAAGAATTTTTTTAGATTTTCTTAAATTTCACCTTTGGTTGCCATAGCAACCAGGGTTTTTCATGGATTTCATGGATTTCAATTCTTTTAGCTATTTTTTAAGGGGACCACCTAAGCAACATTTCTGTAAAATTTGGTGTTCATTGGCCCAGTAATTTAGGAGCAGATGTCGTTTTAAGAAATTGACGGACGCCGAACGACGGACGACGACTGACGACCGACGGACGGACGCCGGAGGAAAGGTGATCACAATAGCTCACATGAGCACTTCGTGCTCAGGTGAGCTAAAAATGTATTGGTTCTAACAAATTCATATCAGAAAATTAGTTCACTCTTCTTTTCATGATATAAAAAAGAAAATGTATAATAAATATTTTATAAAGCATGATCATTGATACAAATAAGTAAATGAACTTTAAGATCAAATTATCCAAATATGAGTTTTAGACGAAATGGGAATTTGACTTTTAGACCAAATGGGATTAGACGAAGTGGGAACAACCCAATACTAGAAAAGCATGTGCCTTTTTTTTATTTTGTTTTAGACACATATATTATTGATTTAGATAGATGTGCTATTTCATCTTAATCAAAGCCTTTTCGTTCTGTGTATATCTTATCAAAAAAGTGAAATTGCCAAGGGATAATAAGTATAGACCTGTATAGTCCGTTTGACTTCTATATGGACCAACATTTTGCCAAAAATCTCAGAATCGAATATATGAAACGTATTTTCTTATTGTCATATCATATTTCCATCTTATACTATGAAGAATTTCGTTTTTCAGAATTTTTGAATGTACAATAATGATTTTGTCCGTCCGTCTACATGATAACTCTTAGTCTTTCATACCATCTTGTGTCTGCATTAAACGGAACGGCGAATTTTCTTTCCAAAAATGGTTCTGATTTGCATAGGGACAGAGTCAAAAGTGTATGATTTTAAGTGGGTTGTTTCAGTATAAAAGTAAGTATTTTTATAGAATTAATTTTGTCGAAGTTATTGACATCCTTTGATTATCAAATCTGAGTGCATTCTCTCTGAAAACCGTTTGACCAGATAATTGATAAATGAAATTATTATCACGGCTTTCTGAATGCCGCGGTTTATGCGTATAATGTAAGATGCATATGTTAAAACGGTGTTTCAAGGGTCGTGAAATACGTGAATATGTAAACATATATGACCAGTATAAAATGTTTTCAGAGGCATGC
Organism: Fragum whitleyi; assembly: GCA_948146395.1. Lineage (NCBI taxonomy): Eukaryota > Metazoa > Mollusca > Bivalvia > Cardiida > Cardiidae > Fragum > Fragum whitleyi. The sequence continues at coordinate 35,500,854 of OX411551.1, read as the reverse complement.
CCACGCCATTCGAGGCTTGAAGCGCAGACATGGAAGAACAAGACGGGCATTTGCCCCACCCTCCCACCCACTTACACTTTATTGCCATTGGTCCGTATTTCCTTTATATTCAAATTTGTGTTACTCTTTTTCAGATTACGATGTTTGCCTACGACAGAACAGGATATTCAGTTCCCAAAAGACATTCAATATCTGAAATTGTGTTATTGTTATTATAAAGTCTGTGCCTAGAATACAAGCCTCATTCCTATTACAGAACTGTGTTTGTTAGTTAATGGTATGAGTGGGTTGATGAAGAGAGCAAGTGAGAATAATTGTTTTACTCACATCCTTGTGAGTGATTGTTTTCATCTATTCTGAGATGAACCCTGTATTAATATTTTTAGACCAATCAAAAAGCATTATCTTACGAAGTTGTTGGGATTTTTACAAGGAATACTAGATAAACAGGCGAGTAATAACGGTACAAATCACGTGATATTTAAGTTAAAGATGACATAATCGTCGATATGCTAATGAACAATTCCAAAGTAAGGTACAGTGGACATTTCTTCTGTCAAATGTTACGTATAAACCCACGTGTTTTTACTATTTGTTTATATTTTTGTACTACTAAACAGCCTCCATCGCCCCCTCTGTTTAAGAGCGAAAAATGCGCAAATATTTACATTAACTAGATAGATAAAATCGTTATTTTGAAACCATTTTATGTTCAAAAAATATTTTTTGGGGTGGTATTAATCTGAAATTAAGATTTTACCGCATACAAATCCTTCATTCAGACGCAATTTTGTGTAACTGATGAAAAGGTTGGTCCATCAAACTCGAATGGACTCATGATAAGTGCAGTAGCAAATAACTTCTGTACTTGACTATGACACCTTTTCAGTAATCTTTGTCACACTTCACGCACATTGAATCTGAAACTGCCTTTATGGCTTTTATTGAACGCCGCTTTCAACATTATTTCAGTTATATCGCGGCGGCTGGAGCACCTAACAATGGATTCCTGGTATTTCTCACGCCAGTACTACCATTACATCCTTTCCTAGCCTCTTTATGGCTTTTAACACCATGCTATAATATTACAATTCAATAAATTTAAATGCTGTTATATTCATCAGAAGGCCCCTATGAGCCTTTGAAATATCAAAGAAGACAATAATATTGACACGATTTTTGTTTTTAGCATTTATCGTCTTTTTGTTAAACTATTTAAATTATATATCTGCCATTTCCGTTAATACATATATTTTTCTACCAACACGAACCAGATTACAAACAAAAACTTGTGAATAGTTTCGGGAGTCACCATCAGAAGAGAGCCTCCTATAATATGGCAAATTTGGCCTTATTTTTTTTAGAACATTTCCGACATGAAATCGTGATTGGCGATGATAAAATACAATTGGAGACAATTTGGGGAAAAATTGCTTTTATCAATTATCTCCTTTTGTAAGAATTCTTTCTTCCTAATCTAGACATTCTTGGCCACTGAACCGATGAGCCAGTTATTATTCTATGAATTAAACATAGTTTGTGAAAACGACGCCATTTTGGAACATATCAGATGTCCGAGAACAAATTGAAGAAATCTTGGACAGGTTAGCATTCAGTCAGCGCGGGTTTTTCTGCACTATACTGATTAAAACATGTTAACTCTGGTCACCCTCCTGTTTTTCTGCACCTTACTAAATACAACCTCTGGAACAACCAAGTCATGGAACAATCAACAACTCACTCACTGTCTACTGAACCCAAAACTAAAAAGTGCAGGAAGGACCAATTTCCCTTCCTATTATTTGTAGAAAGAAAACAAGCGTGATACAACTTTGCATTCTACTCTCTGGAGACATTGAATTGAACCCAGGACCAACAAAGAAAAATAGTGTTTATCCATGTGGCTTATGCGAACTGCAAGGAACCTAGAATAACAAAGGAGTATGTTGTGATGCATGCGACATCTGGCATCACAAATCCTGCATAGAACTCTGTACTCATGACTATGGATTATTGGAAAAAACAAACATCCAATGGCTATGCTGCAAATGCGAAAGTATTAATGTCAGCACATTCACCTTTAGGAGCTATGAAATAGAAAAAACAAACATTTTTGAGCCACTATCAGGGCTAGACAACACCATAGATTCGATCAAATTACAATTTAGCCCATTAAAATCAAGTAGTCCAAAATCCAACCTATCAAATTCAAGAACAGAAAAGAATTCTACAACATCAGATATCGAACATTCCATTAGAAACCCATATAAAGCACCAGAAAAGAAAAATCTTCGAATACTAACAGTCGACTGCAGAGGCATCAAAGACAAAAAAGAAGAATTTACAGCAGCTGTACATTACCTAGAACCAGATATTGTTGTTGGAACAGAATCATGGCTTAAAGGAGTGAAACAGGGTCAAAACCCCAAAAAAGATGCAATAAGATCGAGTGAAATATTCCCACAGAACTATGACGTGTATCGAAACGACAGAGGTACTCTAGGAGGAGGCGTTTTCATACTGGTAGAAAACTCAATTGACTCAGTTGAACAAACATCATTCATTACAGAAGGGGAAATGAAATGGGTGAAAATAAAAATGAACAATAACAAAGACCTACTAGTAGGAGGATTCTACATGCCTCAAAGAGAAATCCATCAAGAATTCGCAGATATAACCTCAAGCTACAACTTCACCCAGATACACACAACACCTACTAGAGAAAACAATCTTTTAGACTTAGTCTTTGAATCCCACCATGGTAAAATGATCTGTAAACATCCCAGGAATATCTGATCATGACATGATAATAACTGATTTTGAAACAAAAGTAAAACACAACCAGAAAAAGGCCAGGAAATGCTACATATACAAAAAAGCAGACTGGAACCAACTAAAATCAGACCTCCTCAAACTGAGAGACAAACTAATGGAAAATCTCCAGAAAGGGAACAGTACAAAAGATCTATGGAACTACTTTAAAAAAATCATTATTTAATTCAATGGAGAAAAATATTCCAAGTAAAGAAATCAAATCAAGAAACACCATACCCTGGATAAGACACAAGGAAAGGGAAGCAATTAAAAGAAAGCAACGACTTTATAAACAAGCAAAAAAGACTAACAAATGGAACAACTATAGAGCTTTTCAAAAAACCTGCAAAAAACAACTCCGTAGGGCTGAATGGGAATATGTCAACAGAAATATTATAGAAGGCCTAGAAACTAACAATCATAAACCTTTCTGGAAATACACCAAATCCAAAAAACAAGAATCAGGTGGAATTGCCCCTCTTAAAGAAGGGACAAAACTAGTGACTGACAGCATAGGGAAGGCTGAAATCCTCCTTAAGCAATTCAAATCTGTATTCACTACATTACTATTCACTATTCACCACATTTCAAGGAGATCTTCCAACAACAAGACTGAAGGCTAAAACAACAATTGAACCAATCATCATAAACGAATATGGCCTATATAAACTCTTAATGAAAATAAATACAAATAAGGCATCAGGACCAGACCAAATACCAATCAATATTCTCAAGAAATGTGCTAAAGAACTAGCCCCATCTCTACAGATAATAATGCAGAAATCCCTTGACACAGGAGAGCTACCCAAAGACTGGAGGAGTGCAAATATCTCAAGCATTTTCAAGAAGGGAGATAAACATCTGGCAGAAAATTACAGACCAGCATCCCTTACATCAGTTTCTTGTAAGATGCTTGAACACATCATCTGTAGACATTTGCTTAAACATCTTGAACAAAACCAAATCCTTACAGACCTCAACCATGGATTTAGATCAGGATATTCATGTGAAACCCAACTGATAACAACAATAAATGACTTCTTATCTGAAAATGACAAAGGCAACCAAGTCGATCGGGCTATCCTAGATTTTTCGAAAGCTTTTGCTACAGTCCCACATGATGAATTATTACACAAACTCTACCAATAATGAATTCATGAAAACATTCACACGTGGATATCAAACTTCTTAACAAAAAGAACAATGAGAACAGTAGTGGATGGGGAGTTCTCAGAAGAAACAACAGTAGACTCGAGTGTACCTCAAGGAAATGTATTAGGCCCGCTGATGATTTTATGTCACATAAATGACCTCCCAGATGAAGTCACATCATCAGTGCGGCTCTTTGCAGATGATTGCCTCCTGTACCGAACCATCAAGAAAAATGAAGATCAATCAAAACTTCAAAAGGACTTAAAAAACTTAGCGGCTTGGGCAGATAAATGGGGAATGAGATTCAATGCCAAAAAGTGCTACATAATGTCAATCAATCAGAAATCATCTAAATTCTATGAACTAAATAATCGCATTCTTCAAGAAGTACGCCGGGGACAATCCATACCTCCGACTACAAATTTCTAACGATCTAAAATGGCACAGGCATATCAAAATTGTCTCAAACAAAGCCAGCTATAGGCTTGGATTACTAAAAAGGAATCTAAAGAAAGTACCAGAATCATGCAGGAAAACGGCATACATAACATTAGTAAGATCTATCATGGAATATGGAGCAACAATCTGGGACCCCTACCAACAATCAGACATAGATAATCTGGAGAAAATCCGGCAAAACAAAGTTATACGATTCATCAAAAACGACTATAGAACTAGAGAGCCAGGAACTATTCATCGCTTCAAAAAAGAACTAGAACTTGAGCCCCTAGACTGAGAAAGAAGGAAAAAGGTGCGACCGTGTCCTAATGTACAAGGTGGTTGAGGGGTTAGTACCGTCCCTGCCTGCATCAAAATTCCTCACATTCCAAAAGCCAAAAAGGTCAATTAGAACAAAGAAATACACTGATCACATCAGCACAAACATAGTAGAAAAACATGTTTGCAACAACACAAAAAGGCTATATACCCGCAGCAAAAACAACATCGGCAATACAAGCACTCATTCTTCGTAAGCACCACTATCCAGTTGAATCACCTGCTAAATGCAACAGTGCATGCAGGCTCGTTAGCGGCCTTTAAGACGGCCCTGAAAAACGAGAGCCAGTAATATGGCATCACACACTTCCGTTGTATAAAAGCCTTTTAAGGTTCATGTAAAGAGTTTGAGACCCAATATTTATGGCACTTTATTAGCCAAGAAAAAGCAGTATGTCCAGGTATATTATATATCAAAATGAAGCTATTCGTGAGCACAAGCAGTTCGGCAACATAAGACCGCCATAGCTATAGCGGTATAGCCAAAACATTGTGGAAAAGGGTCATTTTGTACAGAACAAGCAACTGCATGACGGTTGCATAGAACCGCCCCATATTTTAACAAAGTACAGTCTGAAGTACCATCCAGGTAGTGCTACAACCTTAGATTTAAAACTAATTCTCAAAAGGCTCTTTTGAAACAATCAATTTCCATTTATTTTGTCAACATACATGTCAAACCGGTTTGGTCTGTTTTCAAAATACACGTTAGGTATGGTGCAACATCACACCATAATATTTTGAAATACTTCAGCGATTTATTTCAAATTATAGTTGTTTTTAATTCAATGAACTACAATATTACTACATATGTATGATTCTGTGAAATAGAAATTGATATATTGCTAATCAACCTTACAGGTATATAAACAATTAATGTCTATTTATGTTGTGATAACACACCATACCCTAAAAAGATCTACACGTTTTCAAAATTAGAATGACATATATGACATATGTGTTTACAAAATAAGTCAAAATAAATTGCTAGCATAACTACGTTTTGGGGCTAAGTTTTATACCAATGGTTGTAGCACTACCTGGATGGTACTTTAGGCTAGACTTTGTTAAAATATGAGCCAATTTTATCCAACAGTCATGCAGTTGCTTGTTCTGTACAAAATGATCCTTTTCCACAATGTTTTGGCTATACCGCTATAGTTATAACAGTCTTATGCTTTTCAACTGCTTGTGCTCATAAATAGCTTCATTTTGATATATAATATACCTGGACATACTGCTTTTTCTTGGCAAATGAATGCCCCTAAAATTGGGTCTCAAACACTTTACATGAACCTTAAGGATTCTACAACGTACACATACAGATACATTCTAATCATAAAAGCAAGACTGACTGATGCCTCTTCGCATTTCGGTTTGGGTTAATTTATTTCCTACGATAAATAAAGTAATTAAATCAATTCAATGTTGTGTCTCTAATGATTATCTTTTGAGTTTTGTTTTATAGGTACATGGGGAAAAATATTAAATGTATGTTTCATACACTCACTCATTAACTTCTTTTCCAATGTTTTACCCATATAGCCAAAAGACTAACAAATAAAGATTGGTGTCATTCGACTGAAATTGTTTCACGTCCTTTCTAATAATTTACAGAAAAAAATCCTTTCCGCATAAACACTTAAACCCTTGTTAAAACCCATTTCTTCTTTTCCCACCTTGTTAATGTTAATTAATCATTGATCATATTTGGCGCACTGTAGCTTGGAAGGTAGACTGGCTCCCGTCCCACTGATCTGAAGTATTGTGAAAAAATAAGCAAAGTTCAACTAGAGAAAAGTTATTTGTTATCAGCTTATATTCTCTGGCTGGCCGATCAGTGGGACTGGTAAACTCTGCAGAGCCCAATGTCCAGGTTTACAGTTAGCAGGTTATTCAAGGGTCAATATAGGGACATGGAATGTCTTACAATAACAAGATTGTTATCATTTTCTGGTCCGACTTTCTATTTTCTACTGGATCATCTAATCTGTAAATCATCATCTTGATGTAAAATTCTAGACAGGGCCGTAGGAAGGAAAACCTTGATTTGCTGACTACCTAGAGTATTTTACCAGGACTTTGTTTTGAAATATAATTCAACCTTAACTAGATTCCAATAAAAAATAAGAAAAATTAAAATAAATTTTAATTTATTACAATAAAAAAAAAAAAAAATAAAATAAATAATCAGAGCTACCACAGAAAGTGATTAATACAGTCTCAGGTCCATGTCATGGAAAATATCATTTTGAGAAAAAAAGGTGTTTTTTATGTCCCCGTAGCGAAAGATCAGGGACATATTGTTTTACCATTGTCCCTCTGTCAGTCTGTCTGTCAGCAAAACTAAACCAAAAACCTTAACATCGCCAATATTTTCAAGGCAAATCAAAAAGGTAGCCTAATATTTGGTGGGATGATAGATATCAATGATACACATCTGCTGATACCATAGTCAAGGTCATGTGAAAAGGTCAAGGTCATCTGTAAAGGTCAAATAACTCAAAGACTTAACCAAAAAACTTAACATTGCAAATTTTTCCAAGGCTTTTCAAGATAGAAGCCCCACATTAGGCATGATAATTGATCCCACTGGAACGAATCTGCTGATTTTAAAGTCAGGGTCATGTGACAAGGTCAACTGTCAAGGTCAAATAACTCGAAAACCGAACAAAAAAAACAAACTTTACATTGCCAATATTTTCAAGCCTATCCAAGATAGGAGCCTCAAATGAGGCGCGATGATAGATCTAAATAATGTGCATCTGTAGATATCAAGGTGAAGATCATGTGACAAGATCAATGGCATCTATCAAGGTCAAAATTCTTAAAAACTTTATGTTAAACTTTATATGTTCAGTTCATTCAAGCCTATTTAAGATTACTTTCTCATAATTTGCATGATGAAAGGTCTTAGTGATGTGCATCCCTAAGTATCAAGGTCAAGGTCATATTACAAGGTTTCACGTTGTCTGTTAAGGTCAACATTTAAAAAAAAATGCTGTTACGGGGGCATTTGTGATATATAAACAGTCTGAACCAGGTGAAAATAAACCTTAAGCGCTCATCTGGCATGAAGGTCTGAAGACTTTTAAATTTATGTGAAATTTATTATGCAATTAGAGAATCAAATTATTTCAAACAAAGGAGCAGTTATCGTAGTTAATGACATCTCTATCAGCATATAAATTAATAGTAGAGGGCATTAAAAGCACTCCCCTTTTATGCAAGTGTTTGTACAAAGTAGGATACCCAGTTTTAAACATTTCACTCACATTTTCATGTTGAACTTTGGACAGAGAAATTCCCATAACAAGAGCTGTCACTGTAAGATGACAATGCCCCCGACACCGCTTTGATTTTAAATTATGGCCAATCTATGTTGAAGGTCAAGGTCATCCAGGGGTCAAGGTCACCAAAGTATGTGCCTACAGAAAGGTAATGTACCAAGGAATGTTGTGGTAAAGTATGATGCGAATATGTTAAGTAATAAGGAAGTTATGGCCAATGTTAAAGTTTTTGGACGGAATGACGGACGGACGGACGGACAGACGGACGGACAGACGGACGGACGGACAGACGGACGGACGGACAAGTCAAATTTATGATGCCTCCCTATCGGGGGCATAAAAAGATATACCAATACAATATTCTTAAAAGTTACGATTTCTGAAATTGTTGTGACATCATGCTTGTTAAATTAGAGACAACTAGAATAGCAACTGTCAAATATATTTGTTACAAAAAAATGAATATTAAAATTGAATCACGCACAAAATATGACTCTCTGCTCAGTACCAACTATAATTAAATTCCCCAAATAGAAATGCCATCAAAGGACATAAGAATTAAAAAAAAGGTAAAAAACATAACAATATGATATGAACATCTGTACATGATTGATGTCAAGTCGATTCTGACAATTTTCTAACTCGTTTGAAGGCACTTGAGTCTATTGCTTAAGTTCCTTTTAAAAGCAAAGCATTTGCATGGTAACCAATAGAAATTGGCATTACTCTAACAATATTTTTGTATAGAATTAAAGGCACTACCTAGATGCAGCATACATAACATTTTAAATCGTATAAACTATTGATGCTTAAAGCCTCAGGTCAGATTAAATAGGTACATTTCTTTCATATAGAAATTATACATTTATGATTACTAAAAGTCACAGACACTAGATTCTCTCGCAAATAATGCTATTAACCCAAACAACCTTTATGGGATGATACTAGTACTAATCAAAGGGAATATCTGTACAAAGTTATTTTGAAACCCAATTATATCATAATTATGAATGAAGAATACTTGCTGCACCCCGGCTTTATCGTTTGACTTTCAACTGTGTCCTTAAAAGTGGGCGTATCCAAACAACTTATTCCAATGACACAAGGGCGAAAACTCATGAATCCTCGAGATATGACCCATACAAGACCAATTTTATTGTTTGGCCTTGATATGTGACCTTAACCTTAGGCGTTTCCAAACACACTCTATATTTTACATATGTACTCATCAAAGAAAGCAACTATGCCATAAATGTAGAAAATATTATCCAAACAAGACTGATTCCCTTTTAAGATATAATATGAAAACAAGTTACTTGATATGAAAGCCCTTTTAATACTGTGACAGAGTAAAGTATTACCAAGATGACAATATGCCAAAAATCACATGAAAAGAATCTGCAGGTTTCACGCAAGTTATGAGTTATGTTTTCAAGAATTTTGACATGAAGGTCGAATACTTCTTTAAAACAACATAATCAATGAACAGAGGCAATGCCAAAAGTTTATAATTTTAAGAAGGGACATTCTTTGAAAGTTTCATGCAAATGCATGTATATAAGTACGAGGAGCTGAATTTACAAGAAATTTGAGATTATGTCCCTTTCTCTGTGTTGCAGCAAAATTTCACTAGAAACGGTGAAAATATGCAGAAATAATATGATGAATATTCAAACATTGATGAAAGTCTATGCTTACAAGATTTTTTTCTTGGTTGAATACTATTATGACCTTTGACAAATACTAGGTAGATATAAGCTGAGCCAATGCTAAAAAGAGCAACAATAAGATTTACAACCTAGCACTTAAGAGAATGTGCCACAAACTGATATTTTTGAATATGTTCAACAGACAAGACTATTCTCAATGTTGGTGTACCAATGGTGCAAATCATACCACTGTGTTTAATCTCCATCTTCACATAAAATCATTAACATGTTCAATGGCATGGCAGAAATGAATTTGTCCAATTTGCTGTAATTAATACTTTGGAAGAAATATTCAAAACATTGATCAATAAACCAATCTTTGTAAAAGCATTAGACAATGGTAAAAAAAAATTATAGGCATTCATGAGATCAAGCAAAGTTGAATTTGAAGGTATCATAACGTTGAACTTGAGAGCGTCATTTCACCAATAAAACACCAAGGCCACTCTCACGTGCCATGAGGTGTCATAGCTCAACCATTCTTAGATAAGCGCACGATATAACAACATCCGGTGCTTTACTTTTGGGGCAAACAAGGTGGAAAAGCTTATTTGTAATGTCATTTGACCAGGAACTCTTTACGTTCTATATCACAGTTTTTCTATTTTTCGTCGAAGAGTCATGACAGAAATGAGGTATCTAAGCCGGTTGTCTCCATCTTCATCAGCAATGTCCATAAGGTAACCATCTGTGAGCAAGTAATTTTTTATGGTCCATTCTTCACTCATCATTTTCGAATTTATTCGAGCGCAACATCTCAAAGATATAAGAAAAGTCATCTCTGTGACATTCAATTTTAAAACACCAACAGAAAAGCCTAAAAATATTCTTTGTACCATTGCAACTGGGATATTCTAAGCTCAACTGAGTACAATTATGCTAAAGGTGGTTTTTAGCTCCACTGGCTGAAAGTCACTGGGGCTATTGTCATGGCGTTGTGTCCGTCGTGTGCGTCCGTCCGTCCGTGCGTCCGGTTGTAAACTTTTTCTTTAAAAATCTTCTCCTCAGAAACTACTGGATTGATTTCAACCAAACTTCACAGGAATGATCCTTGGGTGACCCTCTTTCAAAGTTGTTCAAGAAATTTTGATCCAATGAAAAACATGGACTTAATGGGCGTGGCTAATTTCCAAATATGGTAAAAAGTTACTTCTCTCAGTTTCTTATAGATGGATATCAACCAAATTTTGCATGAATGATCCTTGTGTAACCCTTTATCAGTCTACCAAAAATTATTGTGATCGGATGAAAAATATGTATTTTATGGGCAGAGGTCATTTCTCTATATGTTATATAGTGGAAACTATGAAAATCATTTTCTCAGAATCTAAGTGATAGATATCAATCAAATTTTACATGAAGGATCCTTGGGTGATTCTTTATCAGTCTACCAAAAATTATTGTGATCGGATGAAAAAAAAGTATTTTATGGGCAGAGGTCATTTCTCTATATGATAGTGGAAACTTTGAAAATCGTTTTCTCAGAATGTAACTGATGGATATCAATCAAATTTCATTAGTATGATCCTTGGGTGATCCATTATCATGCAGCCAAAAATTATTGTCATTGGATGAAAAATATGTCTTTTATGGGCGGGGGTCATTTCTCAATATGTTATAATAGTGGAAACTTTGAAAATCATTTCAACATCAGTAGAACCAAAAATATCTAAAAATCTAGTCGAAACTTAGATTTGCTATTACAAGAAATTCAAGCCTGTGGAGCGACACAAGCCATTCATGGCTTTCTAGTTGTGATTATTGAATGTCTGTTGTCAGCCTTAGTTTAAATTTACTCCATTAGCACTCTTGAGGCCCCAATATTGGCCCATTCTTCATGAAACTTGGTCAGAAAGTTGGTAATGTCACAAAGATAAAACATATTGAAAATGAAAATTGAAAATGGAAATGGAATACGCTGTAAAAGGGGCCTCTTTGAAAATGTCCTCCTAAACACTCTAGGGAGGGGGGCACAATTTTGTCCCGAACTTAATGAAACTTGGTCAGATTGTTTGTCCCTTCACAAGGATATAATATCAAAAGTGGTAAGGTTCCAATTTGAAAACACCAGGAGCACTTAAATGGTAATTTCTTTGTGAGCACTGTAGAGGCCATAATAATTTGGTTCAGTATCCAATGCTTCTAAATCATATTTTTTTAGGTCACATGGATGAACCCTATGGAAAATTGGGAGGTTACATTGAAAAATACTGGGACGGAGGCCTATATGATAATGTGTTTGTTTACACTCTAAGGGCCACAGTTTAGTTCAATCTGCATTCAACTTGTTTATATTTTTCTGCTCAAATGTAAGACCCCGATTGAACATGGAAAGGATCCATTTAAGAAATGGGTAACGGGCCTTGATAACAATTTCCTTATCAACACTCACCGGTCCAAAAATTTACATAAATCTTTAAAAAAAAAAGAAAATTTATGTAACATAGGTTTGAAATTCAAAAGTTGACCTTTAGTTTTCTGAAAAGAAGACACTTTAATATAAGTCTTTGATCAATTGATATTAATAGATTTCATATTTTAACGGGTATCTTAACTTTGAACTCTGGTGAGCCATCTTGGGCTATTTGAAAAAGATGATATGAGGTTCAAATTGTTTCGATTTTCATTTTTTAAGATTGTTTATCAAATTTCTAAAGTTTGAAATGCACCAGTCTATCTAACCATTCAGTAACGACTGATTAACTGTGCTTACAGTACTTTGATTTAATCAACCTTTTTATTCTTTCTAAACCCTTTTTCTGGAAATAAAAATCTGACCAGGTACAGTCTGTGTTATTTGATAAGGGTCATTAAGGACTCATAAGAGTTCCCACTAGGGTTGGCTTATCAGTATCTTACATCAGTAAAACTGTGACCTGACCGAGGGGTCAAATTCTTCCAGGAATTTCTGGGAGTAAGCTCTGCAGAGTTGACCAGGCTGTCAGTTTTTGAGAATATGGGAGGTAATTAGAAATAAAATAGTTAAACATGAGTGGTCTACCCTATTGACTTTAAAACTAACTGACAGCCTGGGAGCCTAGACTGGTTAACCTGTCCCAATCTACGCTACCCTCCGATACTGGGACAGGAAAAACCTAATTTTTACCATGCAGGTTTCTGCATGGTAACAATTGCGCATGTGCAAGAATGGGCGGAGTTTACTGGAAGGAAATATCTTGTCGAACCAATGATTACGAACGTTTTACTTACTATAATATCGATTTGATATCCCTTGACTCGTGAAGATGGGAAGGAAATGACTTTTTTTATATAATATTCTACGGCTGTTTGTTCACTTATAGAACTTTTAATTTTGATGATCAATCTCATATCATACGAGAAAAGAAATTTAGATATGATAAAGTTGATGTTAAGAAAAACTTATATTTACACAATTTCTTTCTAATATGACATTTGCATTCGTTTGCAACGGAAAACGTTGAGACCACTGATTGAATAATTTTTGTTTCAGGGTAATTGGTTACATGAAAGAGTTTTTGGTTCTTTTTCCGATTGTAATGTTTGTGGTGTACCGAAATGTTGCATGGAAAGCATAAAATTTTCATAAACACAAAACTTTATCACGCTTCGCTATTAAAAAGTTTTACAAATAAACCAAACAAAGTCTTTATCTTGTATTTTCTTCCGACAATCACTTATCTACTTTTCATCTACTTTTAAACGGCATGACATTGATTATTTTCTCTACATGTATGTATTGTTTATTTCTCTATTAACATTAATCAATCTTGCGTGATTTCTTTGGCAATTTAAATTGCGAAATCAGTGGCTTTCACAGAAGGAACAATCATAAAAATTCTATCATTTCAAAAAAAAATTAAGAGCTAATTTTTGTAAAATAAATCTTTGAATAACAACATATTTCAGACGCATCGTGACATCCAAAAAGTTTTGCACTGACTGTCAAAAACTGAGAGTAGTATAGAACCGGAAAATTAATGGACAATGAGGAATTTTCGAGAATATTTTACAAGTTTTCTGTTCGGTTGCTTGTGAACATTGCGATATAGGGAAATTCATAATCACTTATCAGACAGCGCGAAACGCTATTGATTAAGTGAAACGAGTAAACACTTTTTATTTACACAAAAAATGATCTGCATGTTCGTTTAAACGTGCAATTAAAGTATGCATTCTGTCATAAGGTTCAGGTTCCATTTTTTTGGAATGCAATATCATTTAAATTGATATGTATGAAACCTTACATAGTGAAAATTTCTCTCAATGTGCAAATACCGCTCTGATTTCATAAGAAAAGAATTTGGATAATTAATCTTCGATATGCTACCAAAGCTGCGCAACTACAGTTTTATTCTAAATAAACTTGCGTGATTTTAGTGGCCAATCGAAAATATAATAAACTTAAAAAACCTGGGGAATCATTTTAATAAAATAGAGTTAAGAGAAAGAGAGAATTTGGATATTTATCTTATACATGTTTCGGAAAGAAGGGAGCCCAGCTGTTTCAACGCTGATTATACATGACACGCGATTCGAAGACCGCGGTCTCTTTCATGTATATTTTGAAATCGGGAATTGAACTAATTAACCCTTAATTCTGTCTGCGTTATTATATCGTTTTGTACACGGCCTTTGTCGACATGCCACGCCCATAAGTAATACGACCAATCAGAATCATCAATGCATTTTGGCAAATGAAATGAAAGGATACAATGGACCAATGATATCCGTGCTAACATTAGGTTTTACCTGTCTCAATATCGACAGATTGAGACAGGCTCGCCAGTCAACCTGGGAGCCAGGCTACTTGGAAGGCATTGGCTACTATTTTAGGACAGGTATCCATGACGTCACATGATATCAAAAACTTGAAGGGAAATAATTCTCGTGTTAACTTCAATTTACAGAGAACATTATCATAAATAAAGAAATATTATTTTTCGAATTGAAATCAAAAGTTTGGATTTCCAACACATATAAAAAGTAACAAAGCTTCGAAAATATCGAAAGAATGCAATTTTGTTAGTTATTTTCGGAAATGAACTCTCAAACTTTATCCGTTCAGTTCTCCGTACTGAACTTTTGACGATCTCCCGTGAAAGAACTAGACAATATTTATTCGATAAAATAATGGCAAATGTAGCTTTGCTTTCGGGAAATTATAATTGATATGAAGTGAGAATAAAGAGTTTATGTGGTTACAGACGAAAATAAGGAAATTTTATCACACACAAGAACGATTTTATCTCTAAAACGGAGCTTTGAATTGGACCATATTTAGACAGCATGATATTCGGATTTTTTAGCCAACATTGGTGATATAAACAAGGAAAGGAGATGTTTTTATATCGCTGACGCATAAAATCCTTCTAAACGTTTAGGTAACGTATATTTTCGGTTGGTTTTACACGTCAAATGATGTAAAGAAATACCACTGTTTCGTCAGGACTCTTGGTAAACAAACCATAACAAAATAGTGCCTTTTTCTTTTCTCCTTGAAATTAGGTCAAGGCTTGTGAAGGCTTGTAATTATAAACAAGCAAGTTTTAATGGACTTTCTAGTGACAATCATTCCCAGCAATCTATTTTATCATGAAGAATCATAGGACCTAATATCAAAGGATTGATTTTTGATAATGCAAAAAAAGAACAGTGGACACACAATTTAACTAAGGTCCCTTTGACTTGAGAAAGTTTCATTAAATTGTGATCATTCAAAATGAAATGGCAGCTAGACCTGATGTTGCAATAATAATTTGACTTAAATGTAGTACATTGGCAAATTTAATTGAATTTTTAATTTACTGCTTACATGATTGTTTGTTTGAAAGGGGCATTGCTGCTTTCAACAATCTTTTAGTTACAGTGCTGTCGGCTAACCCTGCGCACTTAAGAAAGTCAAATACAAAGTTCGTGTAAAGATACTGAATGACCACAAAAAATCAATACACAGATGAACTCAATTACAATTTTTGCTATGTAAAAGACATTTTATATGGAACAAAATGTCACTTGAATTATATGCTTTATTTGCCTAATTCCGTGGGTATTTCTAAAAATAGCTCTGGACAAGTGTGATGACGTAATCAAAACAAAGAATTTCGGAGCAAGAAAAAAACTTGCTCATTTTGTGTTCGTGTTGACACAATCTAATTATGTGTGACTTTCTTTAGGAATTATTGAATATTTTGATATGGAACCATACATAACATATGAAAAATTCGGTTTTCCTTTATCCATGGCCTGTCAAAAAAGTAGGTTAAATTAATAACAATACTGGGATGACACCTGAAGAAATTGGATGCTACACATGCATAGTATGTCTTAAGCCTCATCCTTAAACCTGGACTTAAAAAAAATGTACATGTAAATGAATTATAGAATCTTTTCATTTTAGAAGACTACCATTTTTAAATTCAGAAATTCCGAAAATTTTAGATAAAAGATCGATTATGTTGAATTTTCATGGACCAATCTCATTTTTCAAAGCAAATTTGATCAAAGCTTATGAATTATGCTTCTCAGAATAATCTGTGAAGGAATTTAATGTTTCCTATCTCAGTTCAATATTCTTTTTAATAGCCACGGATAAAAGACAACCCACGGCTTTAAGCATATCAACCATACAATCCGGTGATGAACAGAGGCACCCTCATGTTTTATCAATGTAGTCTTAGTCGGCTAAACCCGCGCAGGCCTGAAAAGAACAAATTTTATTGCCCTTTAATCTGTTAGAATTAAAACAAAAAACACTGAGACATCAGTGCTCTCAATAAGGGCCAAATTCAGGAATTTTTGTAATTCCATGTTGGGATTTCAGGAATTTTTTTTTACGAAGTAAGGAATTTTTAACTCCTCCCCCTGCTAACCCTCCGCCCCCCCCCCCCCCCCCCCCCCCCCTGCACACACACCTTCCATTTTCTGTACACTTTGTAAATGCTCGTTTCCTTGTTAAATGTAAGTTATTTTTTTGCTCCCAAAGTCCATGATTCTGGTTGGTTCTCTAAGAATAAACGACTTCCAAGCCTTAAAACTTGTAGCTTTGACTTGAAGATGTAGGGACGAGCTTTGGTTTCACAATCCCCTTTTATTACTTTCATTGAATAAATTATGTAAACTAATATAAGAAAATGTGGAGTTTCTATTTGGAATCGGTCCTAAGTTGTATCTTGCGCGTAGGGCCTAGGAAATGCGGCTTACTCAAATTTAAGTTACGATGTTTTGGTATCCGGCGATATTACGGAAATCAATGCAGCTTTAATTTTCCTCGGCCTGTCGTTCCAAAGGTGGCGAACGTTCTAGGTAGTGTGCCAATAAAACTTAAAGTTCTAAGCCTATTTAAACTTACGCAGAATTGTCCAAATAGCAGAAGTCAAGAAAAATTCGTCATTTCAAATCTCTCGTCAGACATGTTGCAGACAACTCAAATGACGTCATTGGGATTTCCCCACGTTCTCCGAAGATGCCGATTCTACACGTATTTAAACGAGGACAGTCGAATGACCTTTCGTAAATGTTTTCCGGTAGCGTCTTTTTCACTTCGGATAAATTACCTGTTGATCTATTCTAAGAGTTATAGGAAGCGATATTTCGAAATTTTATCGGTCTGAGCTGCATGAACTACGTTTGATATAACGAATTTCCCCTGATTTGATTTTTGTTTGTTTCAATAATCCTATCAAAGGACCCTCGCGATCTGTATCCAACTAAGAAAGATAATGACAAAAGCGGTAATGACGCGTCGCTAACCCGACAAGATTGCGTAATCAGAGACATGTTGTTATAGCGACAGATTAATACCCCGCGCTTTACACATGGCTTGTTTTGATCAGCTATAATGTGTATAGTCGCGTTGATTATCGATTTTTTGCACGTGTAGACTTACGTTAAATGCTTTATTAGGTAAATTCGTAAACGTCCGGGGTCAAATTACAGGACGTTTTCCTTGAATCTCGGACGTTTTTTTACGTCCGGGTTTGATTTTCCGGACGTAATTTCTGAAATTCTGGACGTATATTACGTCGACGTCCGCTTATTGAGAGCACTGAGACATAAATGGGAATCTTTTACTTTATAATACACAAATGAACTTTTTTGTTCAAAATGATGGAATGATTGAATTTTTGAATATGAAAAATAGGTTGTTCTGCTTAAGTTTGGCGGCCATTTTCTTAGTTTACATGACGTCTTATAGCTGCGCAGCTTTATACGATGTGCAGGATTACCCAACGTGAGTGTATATCTCGGAGGCTAGAGCACCCAACAATGGATTCTTGGTATTTCATACACCAGCATAACCATCCTTTCCCAGCCTCAAGGTGCTGTCCCAAACAAATGGTGGAATACAAATAGTCGGAAAGGATGTGTGCCGCTGTCTAGAACCCGGGACTTTTTGAATGATAGTCTGATGTGCTACCACTGCGCTTGTAAAGAAAGGTGACCTTTGACCAAGTCTTTTAAATGTTTCATGCCCTGTGATAGCCAATGACAGTAGGTCTTCAGTAATCTTCAATGCTACTACTGGATTATTTGTTCAACTGTCTAGAGTCCATTAACCATTAAAGTTTAAACCAATGAGTCTGACAGTGATAGATAGATGAATTGATTATCGAATGTAGAAGTGTACAGTCATAAAAAAGAGAATCAGTGTTTGGCCAAGGTCTTGTCCAGATTGCCAGTTTAGGTCTTTAACCACCTGGTCATCAGTGCAGTTAGATTTTGCTTTGTGGGACTAAAGTATACTCTTTTATTCAACTTTAAATGCCATTGGTGCATTAGCAGCTTGTAGCTTTGAAAGAGGCAGTGACCATGGCATAGCTTACCAGACTCTCAATCGGATCTTTAGCTCTTGTAAAAGAAGAGTTGAATTCAAATGAAATTATCACAAACTATGTTGCCATAGCCATGGTTAGGTAAAAATCTACCTGCTCTCTATTCAAGATATGACTCCGATATTTCAATGCCACTGCATATGTATATTTCACATGATTATTGCTTACAACAATACCTGTCTGTTGGTATCAATTTAAGGTCATAAATAGAATAAGTTCCAGATCATTTTTTCACAGTCAATCTATGGAATTTTGAAACTTCACATAGATTTTCATTGTTCTGTTGATTACTGAATATTATTTTGTTGTGTTGTTGAGTACTTTATTGTATGAAACTAATGTTTCTGAAAAATGACTGGCGGGGGGCATTGTTGTTTTAACAAACATCTTTTTCAACCAGTCTACAACAACAGAGACTAGTTGAAAAATCAAATCCGAGTCATACCCCAGTTAAAGGGAATAAGTTGCTATGAAATAATGGAAACTGTTTTTTATTTCTTAAATTTATTCTAGTATGATTGACATTCATCAGGGCTTTTCACAGAACTTTTTTTTACCATGGGCCTGTTGGTCCAGGGTTTAAGTTGTGCAGGATTTCAAGTATGAGACTCATTAAATAAGTAGCTAGGAGTCAAGGACTCTCAGAAGTTGAACTATCAATTGTGAGCTCCATGGAACCTTGAGAGCTCACAGCTCAACAGGAGAAAAGAATTCATATAAGAATTATATTTGTCCAATTCTTAGTTCAACAGCTCCAAATTTACACACAGATAAAACAAAACTAAGTGAAAGAAAAAAAAAACCAAGATGATAGGTACTGAGCGTAGAAAAAGAAGTTTGTATTTAACATAGGAACTTATATGAATTAAGCAAGAACCCCTATCATTCTTCATTCCCATTCATTTATTGAGTCCTTAGGTTCCCATTTCGTTAAAAGTATAAATACTAAAAACATTACAGTTCAGTACTGCCTAAAAAGGATTGCTCACAGGCCTGTATGTCAACATACGCCCCTTTCCTAGTGTTGGGGCAATTGGTTTCAAATCACAATATATCATTTGTTTTCAGTTTGAAGAGTAAATCAACTAATGATCAATTGTACAACCGTTTTCTTAGAAATTAATAATACAGCACTCCCAGTTTCATCCTTTTAAGAATAGAATGTGAAAGTTTTGTTGAAGCTAATGACCTAAAGACTTTTTGCAGATTTTTCTATTAACCTCATGGATCAGCATGAAACAGTTGTAATTGCCTATAATATATACAGGTGGTTACAACTGTTTCCTAGCTGAGCCATCAAATTGATTTCGGTTTTGAAAACAATATAATGGCTTTCATTTTTGTGTTAGGAACTGAAATTTCTTAGTCGATTATCACAATCAAAAGCCTAAACCAATGGATAATTGATTATATTCGATTAACCTACCCATCACTACCCTTTCCTGATGTTATACTGATGAAAATTCATAAAGATATAACCAAGTAATTGACCAGGTTATGACATCAGTTAACACAGGACAATGAATGCAATTATGCATTCAGAATGTCTGACTGAGTATTATGGTAATAAATATATATTTCTTTTGAATGGGGAATAATTCCAGCAGGAAAGAGGCTAATTTTAGTAATCTTAAATCCCTTGCAATAATTGTAACAGCTTCTCTTTTTCTCACAATGTTTCATTTCATTAACTTATTTTATTCATCGAAGTCCTTTATTGGCTTATCAACAAGCTATGATTAAAAAGGAGTTTGGTCATGATGATGAACAAAGATCAATTGGGCTGCAAAAACAACCTGCTTCTAGCATAGCTTCAATGATTTTGTCTGAACAGTACTTTAAGTTCATGATAGATACAGTTCATAATATGCTTCTATTTTAAGACTATTATGACCACAGCTATTTAATAATTAGGATGTAGAACTACACACAATTAATGAAATAAAAATCAGAAAAATCCACAATACTGATTATTTTCAAAGTACAGCCAAACCTGTGTTAGCGGCCACCTGTATTCAGGCTCAGCAAGCAACCTGTATTAAGCAAGCGGCTATTGGGTTCCCAAATGAGGCAAATGAACAGAAATTAACATGTATTAAGCCAGCACCTGTCTTAGGAAAGCAATTTTCAAGAATTTTAGAGGCCTTCTCCTAGGCTGATGCCTCTTTGGCCCATTTGGCCTCTTTGTACCATGATGATACTTTTTAAGTAGGTTAGAAAGTCAATGTGGCTGCGATACTTTTACCTGGGCTCCCATAGTTTACACATGCCCATTTTGATTACCATGCACCATTCCAGGGTTGGGAGCAGGGGTTCCAGAAATATACACATGGCTTGGGTCAACAGGGTTTTGGTCCCAACAAATCTAAAAATATCTTCATTTGACCTCTAGAAATTTCTCCGAAGATGCGTCATTTTGACCCCCTGGAGAGGAATTACTAAGGGTCAAAACATGGTTTTATACCTAAGATTTTCACAAATTACTATCTTAAGTTCTACAAATTAATTAATTGTTTCATATCATTTCAAGAAACACTTAAAGTGACTTTTAAATATGCAAAATTCTACAAATTATTTGCTTTTTCTGTCTTTTTGACTAGTTTGAATTCAGATTTGACCCCCACAATTTCTTAGGTGAGGGGTCAATGGCTCCCCAATATCAAATACTAATACCAGTCCTGCATACACACTGGAATTTGGCAAAATTGAAAATGGGTACAGGCCTTATGTCTAAAAATGTGTTAAAGCAAAATGTTGTAAATACATCTTTGTTCAAGCTGTAGTTTTGACATTTTGCTCACCCATTTTGGAGTATTTTTGTAAAAAAAAATTCTATCTAGAGATTGAAAAAAATATGGATTTGTTTATGCGACCCTCATCCCAGAGACCCTTTTGTTTAAGTTTAATTGTTATCACTTGGACTTAGGGTAGTAGACCCATAATAATTCTGCAGAGTTTTAGGAAGTCATAAAATTAAACTGCATTAACCAAGGTTTCATTGGGAAACCATGGAAAGCACTGTTAAAGATCACTACTTCCAAAACATTTCGGAACTATTATGGGTCCACAACCTTTAAGCTTTATAGGTCACATGCCAGTAGTTATTATGAAGAAATCATAATACATCATGTTTTGTTTTCAAATTTATGGCCCAGTGAATACAGAGGCGGGAAGCTTTTTCTTTGTGTATTCAAAGCTGTGAATAAGGGAAATTGGTTTAAATTTATATAAATTTCTCAACTCTAAACCCTATGTTGTTGGCATAACTATGAATTCTCTCAATCAAGTGATAGTAACAAGCACCTACAACATAGGGAATAAGTAATAAAAGAATGGAATACTCTGCTATTGAAATCTAAATGCTCTGATTATCCGAAGCTCATTGTTATTTGCAATCTGGATATAAATAGACTAGATCCTGATAAAACTGCAGGTGTAATGGTAAAAAGTTCATGGAGGTGTAAACAAGTAGCACTTATGCCTTTTCAAATTTCTTTGAAAAGTTTTTAATTCGTTTAATTTCCCTGTTGTGTGTTGAAATTGCACATTTGTGTGGATATTCAATAAGTGTTATCATTTTGTTAGGAGGGGATTTTATTTTAAAGTTTTCTTTTTCTAAAATATTTTGTGTAAATCTGTTTGAAAGAAAAAAATATAATAATAATGTGCTGTTGCTGTTGTAAAAATTGAAAATTGAGCCTGTGGATGACATTTCCAACAATTTCGCATGTACGCAAAGCAAAGTCTCTAGTCAGCCTGTGCATCTGCACCGACTGACCAGAGTCTTCACTGTGCACTTTTTTCATAGCCAAGGTCTTAACCCTTTCCCAGATAGTCAGCAAATATTCATCTTTCATTGTACGGTTGTCTATGCTGCTCAAACTTCATGCCTGACGCATGTGAAATTGTTGAAAATGTCATGCACAGGCTCACATATTAACTCATTACAAAGAAATGGCAGGGTCCAGATATGGTGCTAATGTAAATCTGTTAAATAATCTGCAAACCCTATGATGTGGGTTATCTCTGGAATTGTCTTGATGAGACAATTTCAATGAGTACATATTATTTGGTGAGGCCGAATTTTACATTTTGAAATTGAAATCACTCCCTTTATTTCTTTAGTAGCTCTGGCTAAATACAAGAGGGTAACGTGTTTCAAAAATCATCTTATTTATTGATTATCAATGATCCCATAATCCACATGTATAATCTCGTTTTTGATGCCAACAAAGAAAAGAATCTTCAGAAATCATTGTTGACAATTAAGAAATTGCTTGAAACAAGCAATTTCTTATTTTCTAAAATGTTCTCTCCTTCAAAGACAAATACATTTAGCTCAGCTGTTTTTGGAGAAAACCCGAGGTATTGCTACAGCCTCCGTGTCGTTGTTGTTGTTGTTGTCGTCATAATAAAACTTTGACATTTTGTTGTATCTCTGGTTGTACTGAAGGCATTCATTTGAAACTTGGCACACATGTTCACCATCAAAAGAGCAACCTATACTATCAAGGGGGGATAACTCTAGATGCTTTTTGTGCAAATTATGCCTCTTTTTCGACTTAGATTTTTTTCCACCATCCAGCACTCAACAGCCGAGCGTAGGCACCCATAGGCGGTGCTCTTGTTAAAATTTCAACTAAAAATTGTCATCTGCACTTTCTAAGTTTTATGAAATTGGACCAGTCCAAATTTTTATGATTTGATTGGTTAATTTCCTTTCTAATTTTACTTCCAGGCCTGACGGGATCAATGCAAGAGGATCTGTGTCATACGTCTAAACTCAGTGCATTTAGTAACTTTAAAAAGGTGAAACTTGAACCAGGAAATGACTATGTAGTCAGCCAGCGCTACACCAGCCCTTCCCTCTTTGCAGACGGACAGAAAAATTCGTACATCTTCACACATAACCGGAATGATTCAAAGCAGTTCTCTAAGCACTCAAGTAACAATAGCTACTTATCCACGTCGAACCTCAATCTTATCTTTGACAACGCCAATAACAATAACGTGTCCACTACAAGTGTTTATAAACGGTGTGGTGGCATCAAACGAAAGCGCGGCAACCTCAATAGTTTAGATCTACAGATGCAGTTGCAACTGACGGACACGACGACGATCTCAAGTGATGACGACAACACAAACAACACGACTAACACATCCAAGAATACTAGCTCTTCTAACAACGAGGGAGATTACACGCTCGTACAGCATGAAGTCTTGTATTCGATGACCAATGCTTATGAGGTGTTGGAATTCCTTGGCAGAGGAACCTTCGGACAGGTCGTGAAATGTTGGAAGAAAGGAACTAACGAGATAGTTGCGATCAAGATTTTGAAAAACCACCCGTCATATGCTCGTCAGGGCCAAATTGAAGTGAGCATATTGTCTAGATTGAGTCAGGAAAGTGCCGATGAATTCAACTTTGTGCGTGCCTATGAGTGCTTTCAGCACAAAAATCACACCTGTTTGGTGTTTGAAATGCTGGAGCAGAACTTGTATGATTTCCTCAAATTGAACAAGTTTCAACCGCTTCCACTGAAATACATCCGTCCCATTACGCAGCAAGTGCTTACAGCGTTACTAAAGTTAAAAAATCTTGGATTAATCCATGCGGATCTTAAACCAGAAAATATCATGCTTGTGGATCCCGTGCGGTTTCCATATAGGGTCAAGGTCATTGATTTCGGTTCAGCCAGTCATGTCTCGAAGGCTGTGTGTTCCACGTACCTCCAGTCAAGATACTACAGGTAAGAAAATGGAAATGGATTTGAATAAAATCTCAGACCGCAGAGATTGACACTAACACCAGTCCCCAGGCCTGAGACCTGTAGGTAGTTATGGGTTCTATCCCCGGTGGACTCAGGAGGCAAATATTCTTTCCGATGTTTGTCTCTCACCAATGGGTAGATAATCGTAAACTTATGTGAGATAGCAGTCAGAGGCTAGGAAAGGGTGTAATGGTAGTACAGGTGAAAGAAATACAAGGAATCCATTATTAGGTGCTCTGGCCGCCGCTATGTAACTGTGAAATTGTTGAAAGCGGCGTAAAACCCATGCAAAACAAACAAAACCATGTTGCAGGTCCTTCAGGCCTGTAGTTAATGGCAGTACTTAGTATTTCAAATCTGTACAGTTTTGAAACCTTTTAAACAATGTTTTCCTTGCACATTATCCCTTAAAGTGCTAAAACTCTGGTTTTCTTTCAGACCCTGTTTTAATTAGGGAGGACCTGTTATATTTAGGGCTAACAGGTCTTTCAGGCTGGTAGCAAAAAGTAGTTAGTGTCAAACCCTGGACCGTTTTCAAAATTTCAATATTTAGGCTTTGTATAAGGCAGCATAACATTTCCAAAAAATTCACAAGCAAACAAAGCAAGGTCTCTTGCCAGGCTGCAGCTGCAAAGTCTGACCAGAGTCATCAATGCTCACTCCAAAGATAGATATTCTTTACCTCTCTTTAGATAGTCAGCAAATATTTTTATTTCTTTGTGTGTGATTATTAAAGCTGTTTGATAAGAAATTTTGTGTCTCATGCACATGTGAAATTGTTTGAAATGACACACACAAGCTCATACATGCAAGATTTGACAGCATTTACCGAAAAAAAAAAATTCTGCAAAAAATACTTTGGATTAATTAGAGAGCATTATGAGAAATGATAATCGTAGACAGAGATGTTGTGGGATAGCTGTAGGCTAGGAAAGGATGTAATGGTAGTACTGGTGTAAGAAATATCAGGAAGATGTTGTTAGGTGCTTCAATTGCATGATAAAACTGAAAGATTGTTGAAGAAAAGGGATCAAATCTAATCCATTGTTGAATTTGAATTTTGATTCAAGCAATTGGCAATTTATTTTAAGCCATTTCAGTCAATGTAGCTAAGGTTTCCCCCAGTATGATTGAGTATATAATAGGCAGAGTGAGCTAAGATCAGACTTCAGTCACTGCACATCTGTGCAGACTGATCTTTGTCTATACTCAGGGTTCAGCACTAAGGGGAGTCTTTGAGTCCCAGACTCCTAATTTTGCAAGTTAAGGAGTCCAATGGACACCTTGATCATAGACTATTTCCTTTAACAAATTATCAGAGACATGTTCTTGTTTCTACCCTTAAACTCTTTTTGTTGAAGTCTCAGAACTTTTTATGCCCCCGATAGGGAGGCATCATAAATTTGACTTGTCCGTCCGTCCGTCCGTCTGTCCGTCTGTCCGTCCGTCCGTCTGTCCGTCCGTCCGTCATTCCGTCCAAAAACTTTAACATTGGCCATAACTTCTAAATCAAAGCGGTGTCAGGGGCATTGTCATCTTACAGTGACAGCTCTTGTTTATACAAAAATCTGTTGCATTTAACATTTGGTTTTATCCATTTATTATTTTGGAAGAAAACCATCCTATAATTCTGGGGGATTTGGAATGCACATATGATACACAGTGATTGTTTTATCAAGGAAAATAATCATTCAGGAAAAAAAAAATAATCTCGGTAAGGAGGAAGTACACCCTCTAACTAAGTTAACTTCCAAATATTGAAACCCAGTGATGTTTGTTTTTATTTGTGGAAATATTAGGGACTTTCATGAAATTTTACAAAATAATTTCTCTTAACTCACCACCTCGCGACAAAATTTTATAATGATCTGCTTTGGAATCTTCCTGGGTAGAAAACCATGTTGAAATTGTCCAAAAAGGAGTTTATTGTTTACAAGTACAGTGGTCTCGCGTTACCTCGAGAGTGCGAAAACTCGAATTCATGTGAAAGCTCGACCTCAACTTCCAGTCCCGAGGCATCTTTCTCTTTTTCCTTGTTGGTTATTACTGCTCTAACTCGAACGCGCGATTGCTCGATCGCTCGAGCAGCAATCTCAGTCCCTTAGTCAAATTTTACTGCATTCTCTCGAACAAAAGGGTTCGCACCTATTTGACATCTATTGTTTTGCATCAAAATTAACTTACAGTGCGTATTTTTTATTTCATCCCATCGTAAAGAATACCTTCAGGCCTTTTCACAGGGTCTCGCCGAGGCAGACAACTTGTTTTCACACCTTTTTGTATGCCACGCCTATTCAATTTAAGGGTGTAAATGATGCGAATTTAATGATCAGAAAACAATTAAGAGACTTTGAAACAAACATAAAACAAATGTACATTTTGTCGAATTAACGCTCATTACCATTTTAAAAGACTTTCTAAAATCATACACGTCAGTAATTCAGCAAATTATTCACCTTTATTACGAAAGATATTAACGATTGCCAACCGAAACATCATAACAACAAATTTTTTCAGCTGTAGTTTCAACGTTTCGGTCGCCAATCGACATTGCTCGGTACCAAAATGTGGTGAAAGAAAAATCTGTCTATCTTAAATTGTCTTGAAATCTGCTTCACCTTTAATTTTGTTATCTGCTGACCAAAACATTTTGATAAATTCCAGATAAAAACATAGAAAAGATTGTAATCTCCATTCTTTGTTTAAAGATGCCATTTAAGGAAATACCCTTACAATTTAATTATCAGAGGTCAGGGTCCAAAGAATCCACTCGTCCGCTCGTATTTACGAGTGAGAAATCATGGAGGATGAGTGGAAATTCTAGGTCAGTCGTCCGCCCGGACTAGTGAAGAATTAATGGCACTCAGGGTTTTCATTAGCATCCAAAAGCCAAGAGTCAATGACCCTTGAGTCAAAATTTCCAAGAGTCAAAATGAAAATCTCATGCGTCAAACTGTGACGGAATCATGCGTCTAATCCCCCCCCCCCCCAAAAAAAAAATGAAAATAAAATGGAAAAAAAGATAAGTTTCAAATTTATAAAAAATGGGGAAAATTCATTTTATTTGTATTGAATCAGATTAAATTAGGTACAGGTCTTTTATCAAAAGGTGCCTGAAAATAAACAATAAATGATTTATCACCATCATAGTTCACCACAATTTCCAGTCATCAAATAATTACTCAAGAGCTTAATTTCAGGCTAAAAGCTTGTTTTTTCGAAAGTTTAATGAAGTAGACAGAGTTTTGAAGTTGCAATTGCTAGGAAAAGGTTCTGAAGATTTTTATTTTTCGCTAAAAGAAATAGAGTCTAACCACGAAAACCCATGACAATTCACAAGAAAGCCTCCTCTTTATGTTTACTGGCTTACTTTTTAGATACTGCTTGAATTGTAGTGAAATTATTCAATAATAGGTTGATTTTAGTGTGAACAGAAGTAAAGCAAAGGGGGTTTAACTGATTATCACAGGTGCCAAAAAACTGTCAATTCCGATCGCCGATGCATGTCCGACCGGAGTGTGTTGATTGCCAATCAAGCTAGGTGTTATTAGACCACCAATTAACTATTTTCAAATAATATGACACACTTCTTTTAACCCTTGACGCACAGCTGCTACTTTTGAAGAGTCAAAATGACGCACCAGCTGAAATTGCCAAGAGTCAAAATTGCATCATTTTCTGTTTCTGCGCGTCAAAACCCGGGGTCCCGGGTCAAACGAAAACCATGGCACTAAATAACAATGCCTAGTGTCTGGGTATATACGGATAAAAGACAGAAAAGGGGCTCCAAACAAATTAAATGGTGATGGAACTTAGCAACAAATCGAATTGAAGACAGAAATGTACTTTGATTTCTAAAAATAAACTTCCGGTATTGGCATGATATAACCCGGTACCCGAACATCGTAAATGTATATCAATCCCAAAAAGATGGAACAATTCAAAGTTTTTTCATGTGTTTTGTTTATATTTTCTACTTCTTTAGTGGTATATTGACACGATCATGGAATCGAATATGAAAAATCCACAATATTGTATGTTAAAAAATAAATTATTTCCCTCGTCGGAATCTATTTACCATTACTGTATTGAAACTCTGAAACTTAAGTTATTTTGACGTCATATATTTTATCTTTTTGTTTCGTCTGCACTCTTAAATGACATCTTCAGATATAAGTATTTTAAAAGATCATTGGCCAATTGCAGGGCGAGTGACATTCAAAGCAGGACGAGTAACTTTTTCAAGTGACTTGCCCTGCAGGACGTGTGCCTTTTTCTGAATTCTTTTGACCCTGAAAGGTACCGAGAAAGTTAGCTCAATGGATAACATTGTGAGAAAAGAAGGAATTGCTTGCAACCTCGCCTATCTTCTGATTGATAAAACGTCTAAAAATTTGTCATTCAGCAACGATAGCTACGAATATATTATATGGAAGAAATAATAAGCTTGTTATAGTGCCTCTCATTGAAATTGCCAAATTTAACATTTTATCATTTCAATGGCCTATGTACTGAGAACAGACGCTACTAAAATTGAAGCCGACTTCATCGATCATCGATTTGACCATTTTAAATCGCCTGATTTTACAAATTGTTGTAAATCAGTGTTATATATTTCGTAAAATTATTCCTCGAGGAGTATTTTACATGGGTACTGCATATTTTGAAGGCAAACTATGCAAAGGTAGGTGTAAAAAGAAGTGAAACATCTTCATAGATGACAATTTTGCTTACTGGCACTCACTTGAATCATGCGATTACTCGAGCAAATTGGTAGGTCCCGTGTGTGTTCGAGCTATCGCGAGACCACTGTAATATCTTCTCAAGAAAAAGCATGATGCTGTTGACCAAAAGGTCCAGATTTCAATTTCCGGGATTGAAATTATTTTATGACTTCTGTCTTCAACTTCAAGTTCTCAAGGCAATGTTGATTTAATTGTAAAAACCTGTAAAATAGCTTGGTTAAAGCCAGGGTTTGGGTTAGTGTAATCAGCAATTGTAATAGATTGTAATTTATTACATTTTCTCAATCAACTGTAATCTGTATGGAATACATTTTTGATTACATGTTATTGTAATTTTATCAACTACAGGTCAAAAATTTGATGTAATCATTGATTACACTTTTTATTACTTTTGATAACTTTCAAAAGATTGTTCGATATCAATATTACTTTCTATGAAAACTAAATTCATTTGACATAAAGGCTCTGAGTTTGATTCGCGGGAGTGGAATTATTTTATCACTTCAAGTTTTCAAAACAATGTTGGTTTAATTCTAAAAACAGCTTGGTTAAAGGCTTTAACTTAAAGCTGTATATACAGGAGGCTTTTAGAATTAAACTGATAGGATATCAATAATTGGCTGTTATCTATTCCATTTTGCCATACCCCCCCCCCCCACCCCACCCCCCACCCCCCCCCACCCCACCCCCCCACCCCACCCCCCACCCCCACCCTGTTAAGTTGGTCTAAAAAACTTTGGGACATTTTGCAAATTGTTGGGGAACTAAGGTGCATAAAGACAGCCTTGGCAGATATTTAAAGAAGTTGCAATGTAAAATTGAAAAGCCTTGTAAGGAAAGGATCAATTAGGTTGTATTCTCCAGGAAAATGGTTTCCTTTAATTGGTTGTGAAATAACCATGTTCTAAATTGGAAATTTCCAATTAGGCTGTGAAAGCTGTATCAGTGTAAGATTACCGCTGCACTATATAATGTAATGAGTCGAATTTTTCGAAAAATTGGTTCTTGTTTGCAATCTCGCCCCAGACTTAAGTTGTAATGCAGTCAGTAGTTGACATTCAAAATTGTTAAAGAAACATTTTGTCTAGTTTGAAGGGTGTTTAAATTTAGCAAAGGGTTGCTCAGTTTTGAAAGCAGAGGGAACACCTTGTAAATTCAATTAGTTCAACAATACTTACAAACCCTTGTTTGTGGGTACTCATTGGAATTGTCTCAAGACAATTGCAATGAGTACCCACAACATAAGGTTTTGATGATAAAAAACAACTTTAGACTGGCTTTAAGCCCTCTTATTAGCTCAGCTGTTTTCTGAAAAAAACAGAGGTATTATAAACACCTTGGCGTCGATGTTTTCGTTTGTGTTGGTGTGACTAACTTTAACCTTGGTCATATCTCTGTTCTTATTGAAAATTTCTTCATGAAACTTGGCATACATGTGTGTTCACCATCACAAGAGCTACCCATACTATCAAGGGAGGAAACTCAGGAAACATTTTTGTAAGAGTTAAGTCCATCATGAAGCTTAGCCAGTGTCTGATCCAGGATTTGGAAAACATGGGGGAAATTCCCCCATTAGTTTTGAAAACATGGGGGATCTTTAATTACAATGGGGGACTTCAAGTTAGCTTAACTAAGCAAAAATGATTTACAGGGCTTTGACTTTTTTTCTTGAGTCTGAATCTGCGATGGCGACATCAATTTGTGACTCAGATTCTATCGCCGTTTCAGTCACATTGGTCGATATATTTTCGTCATCCACTTTTGTTTGAGTTTCACGGCGAAAGAAATGGGTAATACGCCGTTTTTTTCCTGTCTGATCTATTGTTTGTCGAATGCAGACGATTCGATCATTACAATGACAACAATGACAACGTAAAATTCGAATTTTACTGTTGACGAAAACGATTTTTTTTTTTTATAAGTAATTCACCTCGAAAGAAACTATGATTATTTTTGGTGAACGAACGTCGTTCACCAGTGTTATATACCATGTCAGGAAAATCCTGTTGGATGTTAATACATTTGAAATAAAGTAGCGCCTCTTGAAATTCAATTTGGTATCTTTCAATATTTTTCTCCGCAAAATCACTGTTTTTTTCTTTAAAAGCGTGCTACTAGTATTCTTTATCAAGTGAAAATAATGCAAATTCGCCTTGAAAAACACAAAATGATCTTGCAATGTTTATCAAGGGAATTTTTGATCGGCGTAAGCTTGTAGAGAGTTTAAAGCAAAAACAAAGTTTGTGTCTAAACACCGTAGAGACAGATACTATGTTTTTGACCCAAGCCTTCGCTGGTGCAACTTGTAGTAATTAGCCGGAAATACGTGTTTATTTAGGTCATGTCCTCTTACACTTACATTCGGCAATACTCGGGCGATCTCCGACGGCTCCGATTTAAATGTAGGTTAGAGGAATCGGCCGAGTTGAGACAAATGACACATCAAGACACCTTGTGTCATTAGAAACGGTAACGCGGTTTTACATAACTTTTCAACTAGCGACAGTCAGTCTCGAGACGGGTTTTAAGAATGATTCGACATGTGTTTTATATGTTTAACCTTTCTTGTACTTTTATTTGAATAGGGATGAACGCCGCTATTAAGATTTTTCTGTAAAATTGCGTTGGCTGAAGTAGGGCTACACTCGAATATTCGGTGAACTTATTCCCAGCGAAAACGTTTCGTATTCGTCTGTCTCAGAAGCGAATATTGCCGAATACCAAATGCGACGGGCACGGAAGATATTTCATTAGGGCCATTCTACTTTGCATTTTTTCAATCTGTAAAACCATATCAATTCAAAATTCTATTTGAAAATTAAATAAATGATAGCTAAATATTTAACCCTAGATACCACTCCAATTGACGAGTAGATATTGCCGTGGTCAAGGGGGGGACCAGATCCGTCATGCACTTGTTTACAATTCGACAGGCGGGTTTAGTTGTTAAATTATTCTGGAAAAGTCATTGCGTTTTTTAAAGAAATCATAAAAATCTAAATCGATGAATAAAAACTGGCTCCATCCTTCCCAAAATACGTTTAGAATTGGTAATCTACAGTTTAAGCAAAAACTAGCTCCGAGCAGAAAGTCTAATATCTATATATACTGTAATAAGATATCATAGTGAGTGATTTTACAAGCATCCAAACTCTTGAAGGTAAACAAAAGGTTCTCGTGCAAAAAAATAAACCGACAATTGTAAGGATTCTCAACTCTTTTTGGAAAGAAAGGCGGAAGGAAAAAAACCATTGTATTATACTTAAACATAGTCATAGACATAGTCATGCAATTATTACCTCCCTTTAAAAAATAAACTTCTTAAATAAGATTCTTATTCGCTTTTGGTGTAGAAATTACGTTACAAAAATAATATTTATAAAGACTTTTAGTATGGAATTTACTATGGAGCAATTGTTTAATATAAAAAGTTATACTTTAATTTCTAAACCTTCTACAGAAATTATCTATGAATTATACTAATACGGCACTAGACCTCCTTTAGCCTAAACCTAAATATTTCTCATCCTGCAGTATTATAAAATTGAATAACGACATAAGTGTCAACCATGGAAGTGGTTATGGCTTCAAATATGTTAAAAACTAATCTCTCAGGTTATGGTTCAAAATACTATTAATAAGTTAACAAATCATGACTTTAAACAATGAGTACAGTTCAGGACTGACTGATATTCATAGGTGTTTCTTTGGTTGGTACTCAAAGACCTTTTCATCCTCTGAGAAGAAACAAAGACAGTTAAAAAAGTTAAACAAATACAACAAATTTACTTGAATTAAGCTTAAACATGATAACAACTACTTTTGTAAAAACAAACACCATTGGATATAGGTTAAAGACCGTTTTAGATAGGATTAAATCGTTTTCTCCATTTATGTTTAATTAATAAATGTGCCTATTTCAAGTGTGTAAAAGAAATTTTCACAGAGTACCAACTCATATTCTAACAAATATTTTTCTAACATGATTTTCCTCTCTTTCCCTTTCTTTGAATTGGCAGTGAAATTTCCGAATAACGGAAATTTTGTCGAGACAATTCTTCCCACTTATTTTTTACATTCGTAATTTATCTTTTCTAATTGAATTCAATATATCACTCTAGAATGCCATCAGGTTCGTTCACCATCAGTACTTTCAGTGCTTTGATTTTTCAAAAGTAAATGTTTTTCATTGACAATCTTTTCTCGCATAATGAAAATATTAATGAATGTATTCAAATGTATTCAAATGTTCGTTTAAAAAGATTCGTAAAATTGTTGGTCCACTTCGACTGATACTAATAGAAATACAATAGTAGGTATGATTTTATTACAAACGCACGGTCTTAGTTGCAATCGAAGTCAACCATGGTAAACAATAAGGGAAGTCACTCTTATGATACCACTCGAAGAAAATGGTAAACAGTTCGACGCGACTTGCTGTCAAAGGCTAGATTTATTGATATTCCTTTTTTATTTTTTTGCGCGACCATCCCGCGCTTGTTGAAAAAACATGCTTGATCTTTAAGAATTGCCGGGGATTCCCGCAATCGCGTGTCTTAGATCAGACACTGATAGTAATTTGTGAAATCTTAGGTATAACACCATGTTTTGACCCATAGGAATTCCTCCCAAGGGTGTCAAAATGACCCCTTGGAAGAAATTTCTAGGGGTCAAATTAAGATATATTCAGATTGGGGGGGTCAAAACCCTGGTTTAAGGGTCAAACACGAGCCCTGCTCTTATATCCTATTTTGTTTTACAGAGCTCCTGAAATTTTGCTTGGTTTGCCATTTTGTGAAGCGATTGACATGTGGTCCCTGGGCTGTGTGATAGCAGAATTGTTTTTGGGCTGGCCCCTATACCCAGGTTCCTCAGAGTACGATCAGGTAAGAATAAACTATTTAAATGCTGTTCGTGCCATATTCCCTTTGTACACTGCCTTAGAAGCAGACATTCACTTAGATAGCTTGCTCAGGCCTGTAGTCTGTTCTTAGCTGTTCCCGATTTCTACTTGACTATTTTGGGAAAAATTTTCAAGATGTAGACTGGTTGAAGATATCTGCAATGTGATCTGTGTCTATACCGCCTGATTTTCTATTTTTAAACCAGAAAAGTTTTTTTTCAAGCAAAATATGTATTCATCCAGTGCCTTCAGTACTTTGATTTTAGTGCAGATTTTCCAGAGATTGTATTCAGCATGACAATGGTTAAAATTGTATTAGGCCACTTTGGATATGTCTGGGAATTGTTGAATTATTGGTGAAAAAGAAGCCCCAGTCAATTCAACTAAGTATCAGATAGTAAGGGTCTGACATTCAAATCATAGGTAAACTTTGTTAAAATGTCAGCCAATATAGCTTTTGACAGATCAATGTTACTCTATATGATCAAAGTTCAAATTGTTCATAAACTATTTCCATCATATGTTTTCCTTGAAAAATTCTATCGAGTACCGGTAAATAATATATTCTTTGAATAACTTTCCAGCAAAATATTCAATATTCATATTGCTCTTCCATTTGCGAAGCTTATTCATGGAGGTTTGGAACTGAAATTCTAATCACATTTTATGAAATTGAAATGTTTAATGTCTTTACAGCAGAGGTTGAAACTCTTCTTGGTGTTAAAGAAAACGTCATTTTCATGCCCCCTTATCAAATCAATAAGATAGCGCAAGGTAGCATGTCCAACTATCATTCAAAAGCCCCTGGGTTCGATTCAAAATGGAAGCACTAAATTTTTCAGACTATTTGTCTTCCACCAATGGGTTGTTAATAACAGACCTATGTGAGATAGCAGCTTGAGGCTAGGAAAGAAGGTAATAGGAGTGCTGGTGTAAAGAATACCAGGAATCCATTGTTAGGTGCTCCAGCCATCATAATATAACTGAATGATTGTTGAAAGCAGTGTAAAGCCCCATTCAAACAAACAGACAATTAAATCAATAAGATCTTGGGCATATTGTTTTACCTTTATCCATCCTGTCTGTCTATCTTTTGGACTGTCTGTCTACAAAACTTAACCAAAAAACTTAATATAGCCAATTACTTCAAGATGCAATGGCTCCAGTAGGCATGATGATAGATCTCAATAAACACATCAGTTTGTACCAAGGTGAAGGTCATGTCACAAGGTCAACAAGAAGGTCAAAGTTCTGAAACATTTGCTGTTTTGGTGGTAATTGTAGTTCACCAACATTTTGTTCTATATACCTGTTGTAAAATTCTTATATTCAAACATTTATCAATCTTTTCTTGTTTTATGGCAAATCGAATATCTGAGTATGAGGTATATTTAAGCTCAGTGATTTTACAGTCTGATATCAAATAATGGATTTTCAGATAAGTGATTGATTTCTGTTGTACTATAATTGTTTGACCCCCAGAGCAACACTGTAAACAAATAATCTATCATCTAACTTGAGGCTCAAGTTTCTTATTGTAAACCAGTGGTATTGTCTGTATCTATTAACTGCTATCATGCTGAATAAAAACTTGGCAAATTTGTAATAAAATCAAAGAGTCAAAAGCACTAGAAGCATTAAGTGTGAGTCTGTATTTTATTTTGAAAATACAATTTTGAAACCATTTCTGGTTTATAAAAGGAGAATCAGGTTATCAATGTAACAAGCAATAATTTTCTGGTTCAACATGACCAGGGCTTGCTTTGATCCTTGCCATGCTGATCCCTGAATATTTCTGTTAAGGGAGGAGGTATAGATCAAGGAAAGCCTGCACATAATGCACAGGGTCCTTTCAATTTTTCCCAAACCATAAATTATAAAATTAATGATTGATTTTGAAATGACTGTTATTATTGTGCTCCATCATGTGACATGTAGATATGGTATTTGAAACACATCTTCAGAAAGTTCCAAGCTCTAGGTCACATGTAAATCTACAGTGTCCAAAATGAGCTTGTCTGGAGCAAAGTTTCTAAGGGTATATAGATTTTAATACCTTGAAAGATCAGAAAGAAGTTTGTATTAGGCGTGAAGAATTCTTGTGCTTGACTTGTCTGACATGGGCTTTTATACTAGGGACAGGAACATTTTCTAGGCCACTTGTCAGAGGACAAGAAAATACCAGTGTCTATTTCTAGGAATTGAAAAATAGGGAGGAATTTTCTTGAAAATCTTCAACATTTCAAAAGAGATGTAAACTTTTGCTCTTGCTCTATGTGAAAAATACCCCATCATTTTAAAAAAACGGGGGGTGGGGGGGGGGGGTTGAAAAGTATGTCCTAGAATAGACACTGAAATACAAGAGCAAATCTTAAGAGTTAAACAGCATTTTCTTCATTAAAAGCAAAGCTTTCTAAAAAATTATCAATGACAATTCACTTTTTCTGTGGACAAATTCATTTTAATCCTGGACAAGTAGACAATCACCTTTTACTTGACTATTTACAAGTAAAGAAAGTCTATATTTTCACAACCCTTGTTGAACCATTTTGAGTAAATTTCCAGTTTGCTCCAAGATGTTAGTAAGACTGTCAAGCTAGTTCTGAATATACCCCTTATATTTAAAGTTTGATTTCATTCCGAACTTGGCACTCTATATGACATAGATGGTTGTGATATTTGAAACAAAATTTGGTTGTGATATTTGAAACAAAATTTCAGACATCTTCAGCATTAAGGTGATTGGCCAAGGTCACTTCAGCTCATTTAGACTCAGTGCATAACAAAACTCTAAATCTAAGGGGCCCAATTTCTCATGGGCTTAGACCCTGAATTTTTAAGAGAAGAAAATAATACTTGAGGAGCTTTTTTTTTTAACAGAACATCTTTTATAGAAAGGTTGAAATATGATGATTGAGAAGGGTTTGTAATAGCTCTGCACTTGAATGTAAATGGTACTTTTAAGTGGCCTGGTCATTTTGTATTCAATGTTAGGGTATGAAATTAAACTTTTATGTCATGTATTGAATAATACTTGAAGAGGTGGGGATTGAAATGGTTTATATTATACTTATGGAGAGATGCTTTGCAATGCTTTCTATAACCTATTCTCACACAATTCATGCTTTTTTGATTCTACTAAATAAGGAAGAGTTAGAAAACAATGTGGAAAATGTGGAAATTTCTTGTAACATGCAATTTCTTGATTTCCCACAATTGCTCGTATCAAGAAAATTTTGCCTATCCCCAATGTGTTCCACCCCAAAATATGACATAAAATAGATTTTTATCTGCTTAGACATGATTCTTAGAGGGTTTTTCATGGTTATTGTTATTCAGGTCATTTTTGCACTGCCATGGTTGACAGTGATATTGAGTTCATATTTTAGTGTTTAGTGAGGGTAATAACCTGTTCTTTAGTTCTTTCTATATTGCACTTCAATATAGCATTATATTCTAAATTTACATGATCAATCTGATACTAAATATTACTGAAAATAAAACCCATGATGGTAATATATTCTGAATTACAGTAATAAGTCAGTAAAAAAATCCAGTAGTCAGACTCTAGAAATTATATTCATTCGATTTGTATAAAAAAAACTATGAATAGAGTCAACTGAAAAGGTCGTACAAGTTCAATTTTGATTGAATAGCATTATTTACAAAACCTTGAAGCCACCCAATGTTAAAATCAGATTGAATGGCCAATGCTTGGTAATTCAAGATCTTAGCTTTGTTAATGGGGAGCTTGTGAGCAGTAATTCTGTAAGAGGATTTGTAATTGAATGTCATTTATGGATTGGAATTATTATTTGTCTGACTGAATGCCATGCCAACTGACAACTAGTGACGAGTCCTGTCTGTCCCCCAATCTTAATGTGAGCAGTGGATAACCTAGCCTCAGGCTCCCAGCTTTCAGTTAGTGTTAAATGCAATAAGGCACACCATTGCTGTATTAGTATTTCATCTTATCACAGAAAAACCACTGATAGGTCAGTCAGAGGAATATAAGCTGAT
Organism: Fragum whitleyi; assembly: GCA_948146395.1. Taxonomy (NCBI): domain Eukaryota; kingdom Metazoa; phylum Mollusca; class Bivalvia; order Cardiida; family Cardiidae; genus Fragum; species Fragum whitleyi. The sequence goes on along the minus strand of OX411551.1, from coordinate 35,462,860 downwards.
TAGGAAAAAATATCTCTAGTTGAGTTACCCATTTCACAATAACTTCAGATCATTTGGATAGGAGCCAGTCTACAGATCACCCCTCTCATCAGGGTTCGACACTGACTACTTTTTAACATGAGCCTGAAGGACACATAAACCCTACATCTTACAGGTCTCTATGATAATTACAGGTCCTCGATGAAAACTATGTTTGTTTTTAGCTCACCTGAGCACAAAGTGCTCAAGGTGAGCTATTGGGAATGTAGAATGTGTAGAATCAAAGAAATCCAGATGAAAGTTGTTCTTATATACATATTGATAATGAATTTTGTTTCTGAAAATAGACTGACTTATATCATTTTCAGCTCACCTGAGCACGAAGTGCTCAAGGTGAGCTTTTGGGATCGTAGAATGTCCGTCGTCAGTCCTGCGTCGTCCGTCGTGCGTCGTCCACAATTTCTTTAAACATCTTCTCCTCCTAAACCAGTGGGCAAATCTTGATGAAACTTGGCAGGGATGTTCCTTGGGTCAAGCTCTACCAAAGTTGTTCAAATAAATGAAATCCACCCTTAACTTTCCCTTTACCCTTAACAGCTTAAATATTTGGTGTGTAGCATCACCTAGTGGGCCTCTACCAAGTTTGTTCATAACAAGACCCTTGGGTCATATTTGTGCTTTGCACGGGTGCATCCCTTTATCTCTTATGAGCACGAAGGGTAAAAAATTGAAAATCTTCAAAAATCTTCTTCTCTGAAACCAGAAGGCAGACAGCTTTCATATTTGGTATGTAGCATCATCTAGTGGACCTCTACCAAGTTTGTTCATATCAAGACCCTAGGCTCATGTTTGGGCTTTGCCCGGCCCAACCCTTTTTACATAGAATCAAAGAGCGTAAATCTTTTAAAATCTTCTTTAATCGAAACCAGAGGGCACACTGCTTTCATTTTTGGTATGATATATCATCTTGTGGGCCCCTACCAAGTTTGTTCATATCAAGACCCTTGGGTCATAATTGGGCTCCACCCGGGCGCATCCCTTTCAGCTCATCTGAGCATGATGGGTGAAAATGGGATAACCTTTAAAAATCTTCTTCTCTGAAACCAGAAGGCAGACAGCTTTCATATTTAGGATGTAGCATCATCTTATGGACCTCTTCCAAGTTTGTACATATCAAGACCCTGGGGTCACTTTTGGGGTCCACCCGGGTGCATCCCTTTTTACATAGAATCAAAGAGCAAAAAGGCATATCTGTCTTGCTCTTCGCTGAAAACGTTCCATGGTATTGATCTTAGGCAATTATCTTCTTTTTGACATCTGCTTATCTAATTAATGTGATGTCCCAGGGGTCATAGAGACTCAGGTGAGCGATCTAGGACCATCTTGGTCCTCTTGTTTAGCACTTTGAATAGTAAATTTTAAGAAAAACAGTATGGGAAAAGAAGAAATTGCTTGTAATAAGCAATTTCTTCTTTTTCCTCAATGTTTTCCATTGAGTAGTGAAAACATTTAGTATTGAAAGGGGGTTTTCAAAACTTGGCTGATTGTAAATAATATGACCATAAACTACAGGCCCAAAGGACCTGTGACATGTCATCTTCTTTGAGTCCTCCCTCACTGAATTCCATAGGTCTCGGGCCTGAGGACTTGTATAAGTGTTGATCTCTGCTCATGCTGTTCAGTCTGCATATGCCTGCTGTCAACAAAGCCTTTGCAGACAGTGTAGACCAAGATCAGGTTAAAAACTCAACAAACATTCAAGTTACTCAGTTTTACATGCAATATGTATGCAGTATACCTCTTTTTTTATAACACTTGAATATTTCAGCTTAGCATGACAAGGGTTAATATTGGCTAAATTGGCCCAGATTTGAGACTCCTAGAGCCATGTTTTTATGGATTTGTGGAGTGCTATGAGCTATATAAGATTTCCTGTTGACCGTTTATTGGCAATGAATACTTGAGAGACTATTTCTCTAATATTGTCATTGATTATTTCTCTGGTAGGAGTGAGATTGGTCACGAGGCTCTTGTATAACACCATGTTAACTCTTTTTCCAGGACAAATTATTTGCTTTGCAAGTAGTTTGATTTTTAAAAAAAGAGCTTTGATATAAATAAAATCAAAAATATGCTTTTGAAAGTTTATTATCTTTTTGACTTGCTTTAAGTCTTAAGAAATCCCTGCTGCCGTCATGGCAAGTATGCAGCTCATCTGACTCCCAATCTTTTGTCATGGGGTGGCATTGGTTCAATCCCCTGCAGTGTCACATTTCCTTTCTGACATATGTCTCCCACGAATGGGTTGTTTATCCAGGGGCGTGGAAATACGGATTTTCTCCGCATGTCCCCTGACAAGTGAAAGATGAATATCTACTTGTTCAGGATCAAAATGAACTAACCACAAAAAAAGGAATAGACATATATGAATATTGAGAAAAAATTGTCTTATTAAAACAAAGTTTTCAACCCCATGATAAGAATAAAAGGCTCATTAATCTTTTAAATCTAATTAGAACCAATCCACAATTTGCTCCAGTATTTGCTTGTCCACGGACAAGCTGCTTTGAAAAATGTACATGTTGGCAGTTAGAAAAGCCAGTGTTGGCAATGTTGTTTGAAATAGAAATTCCACACCCCAGGTTTATCATAAATCCTTATTGGGATAGCAGCTTGAGACTAGGAGAGGATGTAATGGTAGTGCTTGTGGGAGAAATACCAGGGGATTCACAGGTGCTCAAGACATCTTGATATACTGACTGAAAAATAAGTGAAAAAATCTCTAATCTATATAAACTGCTGAATTCTAAAACAGTTCCTTTTATCAGGACATGTCCCAAACATTTGTGATTAACTGTCCAAACCTTCATTAATATGCATGAATATGAATTATCAGACTAATAAAATGACCTACCTTTGACCCTCATGAAAAGAATCTCATCAAATGCTAATTTGGATATATAACCTCAGTACTATCATAAAGCTAGATGTTTAGGAATCAAAGGATCAATATTTCAAATTAATGATTAATCCTTGGTTTCAGAAGCTGACCCTTTAAAGTAGTTTAAAATTAGAAGAGGATTAGTTAAAAGTGCTTTTACATCAGTAAGGCTACAAGTTCTTCTAATTATGATAAATCTCTCTCATTTCTGACCAACAGGAGATTAAAGACAAAATATATGAAATTTTAAGTATCTAAAAATTATAAGTGCACCTTCAGTAGTTTTATGAATTCGCACGGGTTCGATCCCCGGCCGCGGCACTTATCCTTTCCGACATTTGTCTTCCACCAATGGGTAGATAATCGTAAACCTATGTGGAATAGCAACTGGAGGCTAGGAAAGGGATGTGGTGGTAGTACTGGTGTGAGAAATACCAGGAATCCATCGTTAGGTGCTCCAGTCGTCGCGATATAACTGAGAGATTGTTGAAAGCGACGTAAAACCCCAATTCAATCAATTCAATCAATCAGTAGTTTTATGCTGACCGCTCAGTATTCTATATTCTGTTTGACTTGAGAAAGGATTTCTTGTCTTTTAACTTTTTAATTAGAATGATGTAAATTTTTGTATTGTCTATATATATATAGTTTTATCAAAAACATGACTTGATTGGTAAAAAAAAAATTCATTTATACTTCAATGAATAAAAATTTTACTATGCAATTATTTTGTATAATTGTGTACAAAGTAGTTATTAATTGACAAAATCTTTATTTTTATGCTTGATTGTATGAATTAATGTATGAAACTAAAAACCCGATTAAAAACCCGATTACATTGATGTATGAATCCTCTTTGCACATCATATAGTGTGATTGGGTTTTTAGTTCCATACTTAAATAAGTTTAAAAAAAAGAAGAAAGAATCTCTTTATCTCTTGCATTTGTCAATTTTTCTATGACATGATATACTGAAGAAGGCTATTGGCAATACAGTTCTGAACAATAAAATGGCATACTTCTTCATTTATTATTATTATCCTGGAATGTTGTGTATTTTCAGATTCGCTATATATCCCAAACTCAAGGCCTTCCAGCAGAGCACATGTTGAGTAATGCTACAAAAACAACCCGATTTTTTATTCGTGAGAACACAGACAGTAACTACCCTTTCTGGAGGCTGAAGGTAGGTTTTTACCCAATATTTTCTGACGCCCAAAGTTTTAGGACGCCACTAATTTATTTTATGTCCCTATTTTTGAGCACAAATGGAAATTGTCCATGGACACTTTACTTGTTCCTAACTTCCTAGCTCCATCAATATATTCTTTAATCTATATATTCTTGTTTTTTGAGCCTTTACATATATAAAAGATCGATTTTCACCATAAAGTTGTGAAAATACCCTTATTTTTTGGAAAACCAAGGAAAATATTTTTGTAAATATTTGGGCACTAAAGATAATTATTTTTTCCTGTCTGAATATATAGGGCCTCCTCAAAGCACAGTTGGTAGTTCGTCAGACTGTCAATCTAGATGTTCCAGGTTTGATCCCCAATGGCAGCACTCATCCTTTCCATCTATTTGTCTCTCACCAATGGGTTGTTCATCGTAGACCTATGTGGGATAAATGCTGGAGTCTAGGAAAAAGTGGAATGGTAGTACAGGTGTGAGAAATGCCATGAATCCATTGTAAGATGCTTCAGCTGTCAAGATATAACTGAAAGATTGCTGAAAGCTTTATTAAACCCCATTCAAACAAAAACTGAATATATAGGGTAAATACAATATGGCTCAGCACAAAATAAATGTAGCTGTCTATAAAAATATAGGCAGTGACATTTGTTTTGCGCTGACCAATCCATATGTTCTGTATGTCGAGATGACAGAACAGTTTTGTGCCAACCGTTTGAATTCAAAGAAACTATACTATATCAAGATTTAAACCAAGCTTTTGTAAAAGCACATAGGCATTTACAATGGCTTTGCAGGAAAGAAGATTAGCAGGGACCCAGTCGCCTATGGTCCCTAGGATTTGAGCTGGGCCCCGGAACTTTTGGGGAATATGCTTATATCCCTAATGTTAAATATTGAATTTTGACGGTCTTTGAAGTCATTTTCTCTGCTTGGGGCTAAGCTTTTGAAATGTCTTTTTTCAGAGACGTTTTATGCTCCTGGCATTAGGGCATATTTTGTTTTTGACCAGTCTGTTAGTCTGATTGTCCGTTTGTCTGTTTGTCCATTTATCCCTTAAATACTTTAACATGGACCATAACTTTTGATTGGTAAGGGATAGAGCCTTCATAGTTTACTGTTGACTGTCAAGGTCATTTGACAAGGTCAAGGTCATCTGACATGGTCAAATATGTTTAAATTTTCTGAAAATGACTGACATGAACATTAGTGTCTAACAAACACATTTTGTGTGGAAGAAAGCTTGTGGTATTGGTATAGCCTGGGCGTAATTGTCTTGGTTGCTTTCATGTCATGCTAGAACTTGAACATTTTGTGAGATTTCTGGTATTAGTTAAAGTATTCACTTGAAACTTAAAATGTGTTCACTCTATAAAAAGCACTCTTTTGCCTTGAAGAGGAAGGGGTTCTAAATGCAATTGTTTTATTGAAATTAATGTACTTACTACCTAGTACATAGTGTGAATTGACAATGTGATAATTTATGTACTTTACAATATGGGGCTAGTATAAATGAAGCTTTTCTGATTTCTATGGTAACTGCCATTTTTATCTTGTTTCATAATTTTCATATTAGAAATTAAGAAGAATTTTGTAAAATTAGAATAAGTTATCAAGTAAAGATACATTAAATTCCAGGAATGCTTTACTGACTGATTTCTGTGAAGAATTGATTTGTTATCCCAGGGCTATTCCAATCCTTTACTTGGCTATCATTGTGTAGAAAATTGCCAATCCAGGAAATCTTTGTGATAATTGGCTAAACTGTTTACAGTCATGGCTTTCATGGCTGCAAGATTTTGCTTTTGTATGAGGATTTGTATTGATAAAACAGAAAAAAAAAAAAAAAAAAAAAGAAAACCTGAATTGTTATAAGCAACATTAAACTATCATAAAAGTACTGTTGATAACATCAACAATGAAAAATTGGACCAGAAAGCAACAACAAGAATGAAAGTTTAGATATCCTGTATAATAAAGTGGTTGGCTATATTTAACAAAGAAAGTAAAGTATATAGAGAGTTTAAATGTTTGCCAAGAACTCTTTATTGCCCATGAACATTGATGCAAGCATTTAATTACACTTTATATAAGCCAGCGTGGAGTAAAATCAACTTTCAGCTCTTACATAATAAAGATCTAATGAATTTTCTCATATCCTATGAGGTTAAAAGAGCTTCAGGCAGGATTGTGCTCTATTTTTTTTCCTACAGAAAATTGAAGTAATGTTGATACTTTTCATACTGTTGATGGAATAATCCTGCTATTTAAAGACAAAACTTTGGCAGATAGTATAGACTAAGACATGCAGTCTGATCTTACTCTACACTGCCTGCTTTTTAGCTCCACTGGCTGAAAGCCACTGGGGGTATTGTCATGGCGTTGTGTCTGTCTGTTACTGTAAAGGCACTTACAATAGTGATGTGCTGACCCCTCGATTTGTATTGAAAAACTTTAAACTGTAATGTTTGACTATCCTGGAGTTAATTGTCATATCATGTATTAAGATAGTGGATCTTTCATAAATGTTAATTGAGGTTTCCTAATGAATTAGGAAACTGGGGTTAGCAGTGTTAAGGTGACTTCTGAAACATTACGGAACTATTATGGATACACTACTTTAAGCAAATTTTACCTTAACATTCCTACTGTTCTTTGTAACAAATCCTCTTGAGATAAGGAATAATTTTGCAACAATATACTTTGGCACACAATGTCTATTGCACACTTGGTAGCATGGTGGTTATAGCGCAGTTGGTAGCACCAAAGACTCGGGATTTTGAGGTCTAGGGTTGGATCAATCATCAACTGTCACAGGAAATATGCTTTCTGAATTTGTCTCCCACCCATGGGTGAAGAATTCAGCTGCAATAATATAACGGAAAAACTGGGATTTAAAGATATTAAAATAATGATAATAAATGCATTTGGAATAAAATCAGAGCCTTCATTCAATAGAAACATAATATCAGATCTGCATTATTGAAGGGATACTATTGAACAATGATCTACGGATAAGATTGCTAATCTCCCACAGGTTGTATGTAAATTAAGGATCATTATTTACCCATGTAATGGATATGTATGTAAATAAGTCCCCTTGGATTGAACCATTTGTTGACAGCCCTTGTGGATTCTTTCTATACTCTTAGAGATCATATGCACAAATTAGTAGGCTTATATTTGTCTTTTATACCTTCTGCCAAAGCAGGAATTATTCTAGGTTTAGCATGACTTGGGTTAATTTGTCCCAAAAACACTTTGACGTTGGCCATAACCTTTTGTTTTGCAATGAATAGAGTCCTCTTATTTCATATGACGATTGCTTGGACAAGACCTTTCTGTTGGTACCAAGTTCATGGTCAGGGTAAATTTTTTCAAGGCCAAATATGTAGAAGTTTTAGACTGAACATTGAATGACATATTACCACAAATTACAGAATTGAATTGAGTGTTGCCTCGGATTATAGAAATGAATTAAGAACTGCCACAGACAATAGTATTAAATGTTTGCTGTAGATTACCATATTATATTAAACTACTGTTTGGCAGTGGCGGGGGCATTAGTGTTTTACAAACACATCTTGTTGGACTGAGCACTATAGTCTCTATTTCTGATTGCATCAGTACTTGGTGGCTAAAATTTGGAAACTAAGGAAAGGCTTGTTTAGGAAAGGGTTAATTTACTCTTGATATCTTCAGAATATCAACATTAGATGGTACAAGTAGGGCTTCTGTTGTTCTCCACCAATAAAAACCATTATCATCTCTAAAAATAACCCCTAGTTATTTCCTATCTTCAATGAGAAAAATTGATAACTTCACTGAATGAAAGAACAGGTCAAGCACTTTATCTGGCCTTCTGTTTAGTTAAACTAAAGGTTATAGAAAGGTTATATTTTGGACATGTAGCTTGATTGTTTACAGCCCCACTTTATGCTCTGTTTGAACTAAATGTTTGTGGTCAGGCTGTTATATTGTATGCCTCGGGTATGGCTTTGGGTACTTTTAAAGGGTAAAGTGAAAAGCTATTGTAAGTGCCTATAAGTGTATAGGCACTTACAATAGTTTAGCACTGACCCATTGACTTTAAATTCTGTCTATTCAATCTTCCAGGGGGGAAAAAAACACTTTCTTGTATTTCGATCTAAATTCTGTGCTGTGGTTATTCATTCTTCGAATTGGCTTGTCATCTCATTTTGAACTTAAATTTGTGCAATTAAAAATTATCTATTGGCCATATAATGATATTGAAAATAACTTGCTTTTTCCGAAGATAATTCTTTTTCTTTTTTTTTAGTAAGTGACAACTGATCAAAAAGTAGCAAAAATATCAAAGTAGATGATTTGTAATAAGTTGAACAAAATCAGGACTCCCCCCCCCCACCCCCACCCCCCCCCACCCCCCCACCCCCAAAAAAAAAATAAAAATAAGGAAATAAATATAAATGAAAAAAAAAGGAATAAGTAAAAACTATGTCAAATGATTGTAACTAAGTTTGTTCAACTTTTAGAATGTTTCCATAAGATTTTCTATAATATTTTCCTTTGTAACACTAAAATGATTGTTGTATATTTGCAGACACCTGAAGAACATGAGTTGGAGACAAAGATTAAATCAAAAGAAGCCAGAAAGTACATCTTCAACTGTATTGATGACATGGCTCAGGTAATGAGGAATTTCTTGCCAAGTGAAGCAGGGTATTGGGATTATTATGCCCAGCATTGATAAATCATGGGGCATGTTGTTTTATCAACATCAATCTGCAAAAACCGAATCTGCTTATTTTTTTCTTATAACTCAACTACTATACTAATTACAATGCCTTTATTCATGATTTTGGATACATTTTGTACTGGGCCATTGTTCCAGACATTTCCAGTGAGCACCTACAACATCGGGGTTTTATACGCTCTATATTCTTTGATGTTTATGAAAAAATAATGATATATCCCCCTCCCCACTTCCCTCATATAAATTCTTTGCTGAAAATAAAGCCAGTGCATGATCTGTTGAAAAATTTCACATGTGCGCAATGTTAAGACTCAGATCAGTCTGTGCAATTGCACAGTCTGATAAGAGTCTTCACTATGTACTCAAAAGATGGCTGTTTTTTGTAAAGTCTCTGTGTACAATTACAGAATATCTTAAACCTTTGCTGTTTAATCCCTGCTTTATGTGCCTGTGATTTTATGATTGAGAAAACATTGTGAAAAAAGAAGAAATTGCTTCTGACAAGCAATTTCTTCTTTTTCCACACTATTTTCTACCCTACTGAATGGTTATTTTTCAAATTAAATCCACTTTAAATTTTGGTCTGCAAAACCTTTGAATTTGGACAGGTCCAAAATTCTGTAAAACAGGAATGGGTTAAATGCACTGAGTGGCTGTCCAGACTGCTCAACCTCTTGCCATCATACACACATGAAATTGTTGGAAATGTCATTAGCATGTTCATTTATTAAAGCCCCTGTAGAAGCGGAGTCGATAGCGTGTCAGACTGTCAATCATGTCCCAGGTTCCATCCCAGACAGCAGCACTCATTGTTTCTGTCTCCCTCCAACGGGTTGATAATTGTAGACCTGTATGGGATAGCAGCTGGAAGCTTGAAAAGGTGTAATGGTAACACTGCTATGAGAAATGCCAGGAATCCATTGTTAGGTGCTCCAGCTGCTAGGATATGACTGAAAGATTGTTAAAAGCAGCATAAAACCCCATTCAAATAAACCAACAAATCAACTATTAAAGACTTCTATTCTAATCAATACTAACTTTGTACAACTTATTTCTGTCAGGAAAAAAAAAATATGATTAAGATTTTTGTCATTTAACCCTTATCTGGATCTGACAGAAATGTCAATTACAAACAAATCTCTTATCAGTGTTCCGTCTTTCTGCAGATTAATGTGCCAACTGATTTGGAAGGGAGTGAACTCTTGGCGGAGAAGGTCGACAGGCGAGAGTTCATCGATCTATTAAAACGGATGCTGACCCTGGATCAGGAACGGAGAATTAAACCGGGAGAGGCGTTAAACCACCATTTTATACGGATGGCTCACTTGGTGGATTATGCTCATTGTGGCATGTAAGTGAAAGGAGAAAAAAATCCTATAATCAAAGATCATATACTAAGTAGGCAAATAAAAAATTGTAACTAAAGCTTAAATCAACTAAGATGCAGAGGGGTTAGAGCAAAACTATTGTAAGTGCCTATTAATATATTATAATGCACTTTCAATAGTTTTGCTCTAAACCCTCAATGTTCCATTCTAAAGGAAAAGTCTGATTAAATCCTGGAACAAGAGCTTTCTTGATAAGAAGAATACATTCTAACTTGGTTAGCTATGTTGGTAACATGATGGGCCTTTAATACTTTGGTTGTGTTTTCAATCCCTAGCTTGTCCAACTTTCATCTAATATTTGACAAAATTCTTTGTGATGTAATTCCTGTCCCTTCAATGAGTGAATAGTAAGTAGTGTGTGTAAGTTGGATAGGCAGCTGATGGCTTGGATGCAGTTTTACTGGTGTCAGGAATGACAGGAAACCATGGATAGGTGTACCAGGTTCCATGATATAACAGCAATAATGTCGAAACTGGTGTTATACCTTATGCTAAGAAAATAGTCTTTGTTTTCCACATAAATGTTATAAAAGAATTTTCCTTGAGGTAATAAAAACTTGAATTTGTTGGAGAGCTTTTAAATGGCTTAACATTTGATTTCCAATTCTTTAAGAAGGACCTCTTACAATAATTTTGAAAGTTGACAGTTTGTAAAGGGCTTTTGTGATTGATAGTAGAATAGCACAGATATTATGAAGATTAGTTGAGACTTTCAAGTTGGAGATAAAGCAGCTTTCAGACTGATACAAGGGGTGTTTTGACTTACTGAAATAGTTTTAACTCTTAACACATACTCTAAACAAACATTATGCCTAGATCCAGCCTGGTTTTCAGGATGAAAAAAAGTGCATACTATATGCAAATTATAACCCCAATCTGCACATGATATCAAGTTGGACAATTTGAAGAAGAAAAAAGAATGAGGACAGTTCGCAAGCAAAATGTTGTAACAACAGCCTTGTCAAAGCTTGAGTTATCATATTTTGCCATTCTCTATAGCAACAGCTTTTTAGTGGTCTCTTGAATTGTTGTGTGAATTCTTTTTAACCCCTCCCCCCAATGTAATGGCAACGGGTATAGTACCCTTGTCTCTAGGTGCATGTAAGGGTGTTTGTATCCCATTCTTGACACCTCTACATTTTTATACAGATTTTAAAGTACATGTAAGTTTACACAGTTGTTCTTCCTGATGAGTGCTAGTCAAAAAGTCTTAGTTTCTAGTGTCATGCAAAAAGCTTGATAGGATACTGCCATGGTGAAGGTCACTCTTAAAGGTCTATAGACAATTTTACTGTTCTGAGAATACATTCCACTTATGATCATTGAAGGATTTGAAAAAAAACTTGACAAACTTGTTCTCCTTAATGAGTATTGATGTCACTGGACATTAAATCTGAAGGGAAAGATTATAGGGATGAGTGTCTTTTTCACTGCGTTTATTGGGGTATAAAGTGCAATTGCCTTAGCACATGGCAAATAACGGGCGTTATGTTTAAGCCATGTGCTAAGGCAATTGCACTTTATACCCCTATAAACGATGTGAAAAAGACACTCTGCCCTTATAATTGCAATCCTCTTGGTCTAAGAAACTATTAAAATACTCGACTAAACATTTAAGTTTCGAGTCTACTTTTCTGCGTGTATTACACAATCTATTTTTAGATCTATGTATTTTTTTTCTCGCTATCGAAGTTAAACGGCATAAAGTTAAACAAATGGTACACAAATGAACGACAATTTGACATTCGTAGAGGTACTTATATTATTTTGACAAGTTATTCTACATTTTAAACCGAAATTATCGTGGTCGGTCTTAGCTGAGAGGGTTGCTTGGTGGTCTTCGTCGACTCGCTGTAAACATCGACTCAGAATCTGAACTGCATGCTTTTATATTAAATATCAATATTACGATATGGAAGGGGAACGAGGGGTTTTCGAGTTCCTAAAACACAGGACATGCAGATCGAAGGTCAGGGGTTTCCCGATAGACCTATTGCATTTTATACAGAAATAAAGTGCAATAGATTTCCCCACGTGATACAATTTAAACCAATCAAAATTCTTTATTTTATTAGACTGCAATTATTGTAATATAATGTGGAGCATCTTTCTCTGAGATAAATTTCTTGTTCAGAAGTACAGATAAGAACAGGTAAAACCAGTCTAAAATCTATATTTCTCATTGAAATCCTATGTTGTGGGTATTCATTTGAATCATCTTGACAAGACAATTTGAATCAGTACCCGCAATAATGGGTTTATTACGTCATTATAAAAATACTTTGATCTCAAATCCAAAATATCTCCTGTATTTGTTTCTCTGTACTTACTCTATTAGAAGATTTGATAAACATATGACAAATATTTACAGAGTCAAACAGAATGTACAAGCCATGGAGGTGTGTCGACGTCCCATCAAGTCTGTGTACGATATGAACCAGAATACCGGTACCCTGATGCCTAACTTCGTACCATCATCTACAGGGAACCTGACAGTCAGTTTCAACAACCAGATTAATGCGCTGCATTCGCAGGTATTTTTCCAAATTATCTTTGTTCATAAATTGTTAGTGTTATTTATTTAGAAGGCTCAGCTGATTTCAGAGAATAGTAGATAAAGAATAACCTGTTTGACACCTCGGTGGACTGCTCAATCCCAAACCTATACTTCACAGGTTTATTCGATTGAGTGACCAAAATAACAAACTTACTGTCTAATGAATGATACTAGACACTTAGGTTCCTGTGTGATGGTGCTTCACATTGAGCTCACAAAAGAACTTGTCCTGCGTTCACGGCGCTAACTGTTTGCAAATTATACACTGCATTGCACATTCACTTGTGTGCAAATCAGGGTATAATTAACAAACAGTTTGCACAGATTTGCATTTTTGCCTGTAGTTTTGTCCTGTATCCTTGCTCTTTCCCCCTTGACAGTTTACCGTCTTCTGATTTTGTGGCTAGAATTGACAAATGCTACAATAGAATGAATGTATCAATGAAAATACAAAGTACAGGAATAAGCAAAGTATTGATACATCTGCGGCCTAATTTGCAGTATTTTGTATACATTTTAGTTGAGATAATGTAATATCTCGTTGGTACAAGAATGTAATTTACCTGAAACTAGTTAAGTATTTACTTTGTTTGTATAAGATTTAACACCACTTTCAACATTAATGTTGTTATATAGCATCTGCTGGTGCGCCTAACCATGGTTTCATGTCGTTTCTCATGCCAGTACATTTCAACATTTCATCCGAGCCACCAGCTGACATTAGTATTTACTACTGATGAAACTAATTTGTATATTTATCATTAACCCTTTCCTGTTTTTCAAAATTTTAGACCTGTCCAAATTCAAAGGTTTTGCCGACGAAAATTTAAAAGGGATTAAATTTGAAAAATAACCATTCAGTAGGGTAGAAAATAGTGTGGAAAAAGAAGAAATTGCTTGTCAGAAGCAATTTCTTCTTTTTTCACAATGTTTTCTCAATCATAAAATCACAGGCTCTAAAAAGCAGGGATTAAACAGCAAAAGGTTAAAAGAGCAATCAATTCTATGATGGATAATTCTGGATTCAAGTTTCAATGAATAAGACCCAATCATAAGAAGGATTTTAAGACTTGATTCCATTTAATTTGATTCCAATAAAAGATCTATCTTCCAAATAAAAAGGTCAATATGAAACAACTCTACATTACAGAACGGTCATCAAGCAAGTACGGAGATCCAATACTTGCCGTACCCAATGTCAAGGACGTACTTACCGTACCAGAGTCAGCACATAAACCAGGCCCTGCCCACACAGAGAAACAGCACGCAGTTCAGTCGGACAGACCCATTTGCACAGTCACTGTGTGTGTCTTCTATAGTGGTGCCAGGATTACAAGGTAGGGTTTTTAATTGACTCACTGAAATAGATGGAGAGATTTCAGACAAAATTCCAGGTCCTGCATTTGCTCAGTAGTTCGGGCCCCAGTCTTATGATCTGAGAGATATCAAGGTTGTGGGTTTGAATTCTGGCCGTGCTTCCAGAGATGTATGTCCTTAGGCTTGGCTTTTCCGAGCCCCAGCCTAGTACTCGTAATACCTAGGTGGCCTTAGATAGGTCAACTTATCTGTGATAAGTCTGAAAGATTGTTTAAGTGGCATTAAACACCAAATAAAAACATGTTATACCCAGCAGCCACATTTTAATTGAAAGAATTACTGACAAGACTGGTGTTAAGGTAGTGCACCTGTATTAGATCTGCAACATTTCGGCAGTAATGAACTTTAACAGTGTTATCCAAGGTTTCCTAATGATTTATATTAGGAAACCTTGGTTAACTTTGTGAAAGTTAAAGATTATGAGTTCCAAAATGTTGTGGAACTTTTTGGGTTCCACTACCTTAAACCTTATTTAAATGAATGCTTGATTGATTAAAAGTGATCAAGAGATGTTGTTGATTATGGTTATGATCCTCCAGTGTTTCAAGGGGACATACTTGATTTAAGATAGTCAAAGTGTGTTTGGGTAGGGAGGTACATTAAGATGTAAATACTTCAATTGTAACTTACAGAGTTTAAATTTACTATGAAGTATTTATGGACAAAACAAGGTTTCAGTTCAAAGCTATTGTAAAGGCCATTTGCTATATATATTAAATGATGTCTCAAAACCAAATTGAAATAATCTAATTTTAGTTGTGTCCATCAATATTGGTGCATTCTGATTGCATTCATGAATTCATACTGGGTGATTAGGTTTTAAGCTACATACCTCCGTGAAATTAATAAATACTTTTTTAGCTCACCTGAGCACATCGTGCTCAAGGTGAGCTTTTGTGATCATTGAATGTCCGTCGTCCGTCGTGCGTCGTGTGTCATCCGGCGTCATTAATCTTAGTGTTTACACTCTAGAGGCCACAAATATGGGCCAATCTTTATGAAACTTGGTCAGAATGTTGGCCAGGTCACAAAGATGAACCCTATCGAAAATGGGAAGGATCTAGGTCATATCACAGGAAAAGGGGCCTTAAAGACAATTTTCTTGTTTACGCTCTAGAGGCCATAAATATGGCCCAATCTTGATGAAACTTGGTCAGAATGTTTGTCAGGCCATAAGGATTAAGCCTATTGAAAATGGGAAGAATCCATGCCATATCACAGGAAAAGTGGCCTTAATGACAATTTTCTTGTGTATGCTCTAGAGACCACAAAAATGGCCCCATCCTCATGAAACTTGGTCAGAATGTTGGCCAAATCACATGGATGAACCCTTTCAAAAATGAGAAGGATCTATGCAATAACAAGGGAAAAGGGGCCTTCATGACAATTATCTTGTTAACACTCTAGAGACCACAAAATGGCCCAATCCTCATGAAACTTGGTCAGTATGATGGTCAAGTCACAAAGATTAACCCTTTTGAAAATGGAATGGATCCATGCCATATCACAGGAAAAGGAGCCTTAATGATAATTTTCTTGTTATAACTCAAGAGGCCACAATTTTGGCCCGAACTTCTTGACACTTGGTTTGGTGAAGAAATTATCTCCTTTATGACATCTGCCTATTTAAATGATGTCCCAGGGGTCAAAGAGAGTCAGGTGAGCGATCTAGGACCATCATGGTCCTCTTGTTTATATCAAATAATTTAAGATAATGAAGCAAAATGTAAAGAGTTGTCAATAATGAAACTTATTTCTTGTGGGACTACTTTTTGCGGAAGCTTACAATAAAGGTACAAACTCAAAATTGTTTTCATTGAGAAATAAAACCAATTTTTCAGCCAATCAGAATGCAAATAACTTAGTAGAATTATCTAAATTTGAATTATTTTAAAATACTAGGCAGATGTACACTTTAAAAGTATTTTGATATTTCAAATATAGAGTAAATATGAACATGAAATAGAATAAAACAACAACCAACATAATACCACATAGCAAAACCAAACAAAAACCCCTTTTATTTTGTACTTTGTAGGTCTGAACTCCCCATCCAGGTATAATCCAGTTCCTATGGTAACACAGGCAGCCCCAACACTACAACTACAGCCACAGTTAATTACACAGGTAATTTGGAAGTTTCTAGTCATTGGAACTGTGTGTGATG
The DNA here is from genome assembly GCA_948146395.1 of Fragum whitleyi. Classification (NCBI taxonomy): domain Eukaryota; kingdom Metazoa; phylum Mollusca; class Bivalvia; order Cardiida; family Cardiidae; genus Fragum; species Fragum whitleyi. The sequence continues at coordinate 35,446,522 of OX411551.1, read as the reverse complement.
TGTATGTGTGTGTGCTTCTGCAATGGTTTGTTACTCTAGTTGACCACCCTTTTCTAGTCTTGATAAAATACAAAGTGCATCAATAATAAACTAAAGCTGTGAAAAAGAAAGAAAGAAACAAACAAACAAACAAAAAATAAATAAATTAAAAAAAAACAAACAAAAAAAACCCAATTATATATATAATAATTGCATGATGTCAAATTTCTAGACTACTCTATTTGGTATTCAATCTAGAAATATGCATCATATTGTTTTAGGAAGAGTTTACAAAAGAGTCTATGTAGTACAAATTTTATATAGATTGTTTAATTCTGAGCTTTTAAAAAGATGTATTATCCTAAGGAGCAAGTATGAAATTAATACTGTATGGGTTACATGTATGTATTAGATAATTATTAGTCTATTTTCTTAGAATAAAACTTGTATGTGATACTGAGTGAAACTCAAGATTATTGGTCTTTCTTATTGAGGGCCCCTGTCATGTTTAAACAATGAAAATGAAACTGTCTCATTTGAAAAAAAAAACTTTGAAGATTGTTTGGATATTTACATCATTTCTTCTGAAGAATTGAAATATAATGTTTGATGTTATAGATCTACGTAAAAGAAATTGAAATAAAGCAGCCTGAAACAATTGAACGAAATTGAACAAGGTGTAATCATTTCAAGGGGTCAGTGCAACACTATTGTAAGTGCCTATATATTTATAGGCACTTACAGTAGTGTTGTGCTGACCCCTCGATTTGGCCCTATATAGCATGTAAGGTGATACATAGTTGTTTATGAATTGATTTCATTTTCCCATTGATGTGTCCTTGAATAAAGTCTGATGGATGGGAGTTATATATGCAAAAGGTAAAATCTGAGGGCGGAGCCCAAGAATTTTGCTTTGTGATTTAACTCCTCCCCCCCATCAGACTTTATTCATGGACACATCAATGTGTAAATTTAATTATATATCCATTATAACATGATTAAAATTCTGAAATTAGTTTTCTTACCCTTTTCTAGGGTGTAAAATAGTAAAATTACATTTTTCTAGATGTAGAATTAATAAATAGGCAAGATATTGTCAATGGGAGAATTTCACTGAAAACGAAGCGTGTCATTTAGCATGTGGAATTATATGATGTCTAACGCATCAACTTTCCCGCTAAAGATGAAATATGATGTCATTAATGGGCAGAGCTATCTGTGTACAGATTACATATGAATTTTATTGCGAATTAAGTTCTTTGTAATTTTTCTTATTGCATACATGTGTTTTACGCCATTGTGTTATAATTTCAAATAGTTGTAAGGTCATGTGTTCAAGTTAGAGTTCAACCTGCTTGCAAAACAAAGACAACTTGTGTAGCCAATTACCAAACTAGTTTCAGTACATATAAGTGCCCATAACTATCAAATTTTGATCAAAATCATAAGTTTTACCATAAGCTAAGGTGGTCTCAAATAAAATGCTTATCCCATGAATATTTGTATAAATGATATTTGAAATTTGTTTCATCTTCCTGTCAGCAAGGAGATGCCTTTATCATTAATATAAGCATCTGTTTGTGAAATTGAAGCTCTTTATGAAAATTGAGATTCATGATCGTACATAAGCCTTGTGTTTTTAGCTCACCTGAGCACATCGTGCTCAAGGTGAGCTTTTGTGATCATTGAATGTCCGTCGTCTGTCGTGCGTCGTGTGTCGTGCGTCGTCCGTCGTCCGGGCGTCAACAATTTAAGTGTTTACACTCTAGAGGCCACAAATATGATCCAATCTTCATGAAACTTGGTCAGAATGTTCCCCAGGTCACAAGGATAAACCCTATTGAAAATGGGAAGGATCCATGTGAAATCAAGGGAAAAAGAGCCTTATTGACAATTTTCTTGTTTACACTCTAGAGGCCACAAATATGATCCAATCTTCATGAAACTTGGTCAGAATGTTCCCCAGGTCACAAGGATGAACCCTATTGAAAATGGGAAGGATTCATGCGAAATCAAGGGAAAAGGAGCCTTTTTGACAATTTTCTTGTTTACACTCTAGAGGCCACAAGTATGACCCAATCTTCATGAAACTTGGTCAGAATGTTGGCCAGGTCACAAGGATGAACCCTATTGAAAATGGGAGGGATCCATGCCATATCAAGGGAAAAGGGGCCTTATTGACAATTTTCTTGTTTACACTCTAGAGGCCACAAATATGGCCCAATCTTCATGAAACTTGGTCAGAATGTTGGCCAGGTCACAAGGATGAACCCTATTGAAAATGGGAGGGATCCATGCCATATCAAGGGAAAAGGAGCCTTATTGACAATATTCTTGTTTACACTCTAGAGGCCACAAATATGGCCCTATCTTCATGAAACTTGGTCTGAATCTTCCCCAGGTCACAAGGATGAACCCTTTCGCAAATGAGAAGGATCCATGTCATATCACGGGAAAAGGGGCCTTAATGACAATTTTCTTGTTTACACTCTAGAGGCCACAAATATGGTCCTATCTTCATGAAACTTTGTCAGAATGTAGGTCAGGTCACAAGGATGAAGTGTATTGAAAATTGGGAGGATCCATGCAAAATCAAGGGAAAAGGGGCTTTATTGACAAATTTTTTGTTTACGCTCTAGAGGCCATAAATATGATCCAATCTTTATGAAACTTGGTCAGGATGTTGGCCAGGTCACAAGGATGAACCCTTTCGAAAATGGGAGGGATCCATGCAAAATCAAGGGAAAAGGAGCCTTATTGACAATTTTCTTGTTTACGCTCTAGAGGCCACAAATATGACCCAATCTTCATGAAACTTGGTCAGAATGTTGATCATGTCACAAGGATGAACCCCATTTAAAATGGGATGGATCCATGCCATATCACTGGAAAAGGGGTCTTAATGATTATTCTCATGTTATGTTCTTTATTACACTGCCTATTTAATTGCTGTGACATCCCAGGGGTCAAAAAGAATCAGGTGAGCGATCTAGGACCATCATGGTCCTCTTGTTTTGATATTTGAAAGTCTACACAAATTTGGCATTACCATGTGAAACATGGACTGTTTTACAGTCAATTTATTCTAGTTTGGTAATTGGTCAACATAATGCATTATGAAGAGTGTATGAATATTATAGCAGTGTTCTTGTTTCTCTTTAAACTAACTCTAGAAACCTCGAATGGTAAGTTTGATATGGCTTATCCATTCCGCCCATTTCCGATTCATTCCATCATAGCCACATACCGTCACTATATGTCTGACCCTCACAATGATTTTTTTTTGAGCCACACTGTGAGTAAACCTGTTAAACAAATTGTTAAACTTTTGTGACTTACTTTTCCGTTCAAATTGTAATTAATTTTATACTAAAATGAGGTACTATTTAATAAAAAAAAAAATATCTTGGAATTTGAAATTGTAAGATGAAAGGTTTTGTTAAAAATTGAATTAAATTATTGAATATTTAAGAATTGCAGGATTGGTGCAAAAATTTCAAAGTCCCTATATTTTAATAAGTTTTGCTCTGAACCTTTTGAATGTAGTCTGATATAGACACCTATGCTGGCCTATCTATGCCGTATGTTTAATTGTTTAGTAGCCAATGCAAGGTAAAGCTTTATATAACTAACTTTCAATAATTTTGATGCACATATCATACCAATAATTTCTGTTAAACACAAAAAACTCTATTTGGCAATATAAGTGTCAAGAGATTTTTTTTCCATTTCATGAAAATCTTTTTCTAAATATTTGTAGAGCAGGTTTACTGTAGAGTGGTTATATTATCCCAAATCATAACCCATTTTGTAACGATCATGATAACCCATACCCTGATAATACTTATATTCACTGATTGATGAATTGCAGGTTTTTACAAAGTGAAAATCCATCTTTTAAAGAATTATTCACAATTGTTGTATTTCTTTTTCAAATGATACCACATTGCTTTGTTTATAGTATGCTGAATAAGAGTTAGTGCTACAACATTGATTTTATGGCTTAATTTTTAATTAGACCATGAAATTTATTATAGAAATATCTGTTAATCAGACAATAAAAGTCAAAGAAAAATTTATATTTCCCCAGCCTTTCACTTTGTGATTTCAATGGTTATGTGTAAATATGCTTTAAGGTAGGGGACCCACAATAGATCTGTAACATTTTGGAAGTAATGAACTATAACAGTGTTAGCCAATGTTTCTAATGATTTCATTAGGAAACCTCGGTTATCATTGTGAAAGACCATGGTTTCCTAAATGTTGTGGAACTATTATGGGTCCACTGCCTTAGGCCCCCAATAATTTGTAGGCACTTACAATAGATTTGTGCTCAAACCTCAATGTGTAATTCTACCTACAGTTTTTAAGATTTGAAGATTTTTCTCATCATAAAAGTAAAACTACACACTCAATATACAGTCAAATATCTATATGTCAAACTTCGGGGGACTTACGTGAAAACTTCGACATATAGAAAGTTTGATGAAGAGATAAATGGCGATCTTCGGGACAAATATATATGCAACTTATAACACTAAGTTACGACCATTAGTAGTGGGGAAATCACAGACGCATTTGATTTGCATGATAAATTAATCGAATATAATATATGACACTTCTTCTTATTTACATTTTTTATTTATTCATAAACATTAGATCTATATAAATACATACATTTAAATCACAGGTCGACTTGAGGTGCTTACTTTAGAAAAAAATGAAAATCCCGTGTTATAAGATTTTAAAGATATCATAACGAACAAATTATGCTAAATTGAGTGAAAATATTTGACGTCGTCAAGAATACTAGTTGATGCCAATCAAACTTTGTTTCCACTTTCGATTTTCTTAAAATTCTTTAGTAGCCGCTCAAAAATCTTGCTCCTTGGAACGCTTTATTCTAAAACTCTGAATATGAATTTTAAGAATCTAGCCCTTACGATCGCACCCCAAGTCTTTAGCCAAACAAGTCCTGCATAGTATTGGCTTACAATACCTCTGTTGTCATTGTGAATATGCATTTTCCTGACTCTCTATATTCTATAACAATAAATCACCCAAAATTGATATTCTCACTCTGTTACAAACAATCAAACACAATCAGGTAATAATCAATATCCAATAATGAGATCGCGTGTGTCATTTACTGTAGTTGACAGGTCAAAGGTGTGAATATTTGACGTGATTGCAATTTTCATTATTCAAGTTTGGGTTTCGTCGTATAGAAGTGTGAATGCGCGCAAACAATGGTGGTTGGACCTTGAAATTGGTTCAAGGTATGGAAAAATTTGGAGGCGTATGGAGGTTGAAATACATAGAAATAAAGAGTAAATAGATCGTGACTTGAAAAATACTTTGATGTAGAGATAACTTCGTCTTATTGACTGACATTTGACGTAAAGATATTTGACTGTATTTTGTTCTTCATTTAAAAACAGTGCATGACCTTTCCTTGACAATTACACACAAGTTATGAAAGGAACTCAGGCCTTCCTCTTCCTTTAGTGTGATAAGATTTTATCATTTGTCCTGAATTGTCTATATATATATATATGGACTGACTCTAGAGTTTGTACCACCATCAGTGAATAATTCAAACTCTCTATGTAAGTGCCCTACACTGCAACCCCATTATAACAAAATCTGTTAGAGCGCTGAATCAATTATAATGCGGGTCCGTTTGGCTTCCGAAATTTGGGGGGGGGGTGATCATTTTAGGATGTATATGTTTTCCATAGGGATATGTCAAATTGTTGAAAATGTCATAACTCAGATTATATAGATTATATGAGTCTAGATAAGTAAGTTTCTTTGTCTTTAAGAGGGTAAGGAAAATATTGTTAAAAACAAAGAAATTGCGTTTCCAGCATTTCCAGCAATAATTATTACCAAAAAAAAAAAAACACTAAAGAATATGGTTGGCTCTGTGTGAAACAGTTGTAACTGCATATTTGATTATTGGCACTTACAACTGTTATGCACCAAGAGATAGATTTAGGATTTGATAAGTTTTAATATATTGTCTGGAACATCAAACAAATCTTTAAAATTGCTCCTGTCTAAAATTTTGTTGTCGGGAAATGGTCTAAATGATAAAAAAGCAGAAGGTTGAAAAGCATCTCACACTGCATGCATGTGCATGCATTGCCTATCACGATTCAGTGGAAATATTTTAATTTCGTTGAGTAGAGGATGATTAATTTATAATTTTTTGGTGAAGGGAATCTTAGTCTAAACCCATTTTGAAACAATCCTTTTTTTTTTCATGCCCCTGAGAAAACGTTGTTGAAATTGAAGAAATTGCTTTTAACAAGCAATTTCTACATTATCCAAAATGTTTTCTTCCCAGAAATGTATAAAAGAAAATTGAAACGAAAAAAAAGAAGAAAAGAAAACTTGAAAATTCCATCGACTAAAATGGTTGTCTGCAACTTATTTGAAATTGGTCCGGTCTATTTTTATTGTTGTTGGGTAATGGGTGAAGTTTGTAATGGAGGCGTGGTTTAGCAAATTTGTTAAAGTGCGAATTTAGTTATGATTTTTGCACTGGACTCATAAAATATTTTCACCATCAGTTTGTTATTTCCTGTAGATTTATTCAGTGCTTTGCATGATGATGGTTTCGGCATTTGAAATAGGTGTTATTATCCCCCCTTTCTGATTTTAGAAATATTGAAAAAAGAAATGGTTGAAAATTTTTAAAACTTTTTAATAGCACAGCCCTATGATAGCCCAAGGCAAGTAGGCTGCTGTCATGTTGTTATACTTGGTATGATAGATGTTTCTTAATCAAATTTCAGCCACCGTCATTTTGCAATTGGTAGTGTGTCAGTCTATCAATATAGAGGTCCAAGGTTCGATCCCCAACATTGGTACTCATCCTCGCAGACTTTTTGTCTCTCACCAATTGGTTGATAATTGTAGACCTATGTGAGATAGCAGCTGGAGGCTAGAAAGGATGTAATAGTAGTACTGGTGAGAGAAATACCAGGAGTCCATGGTTGGGTGCTCCAGCCGTCGCGATATAACTGAATGTTTGTTGAAATAGGCATAAAACCCCATTCAAACAAACAAATCGATTAAATTTTCCTTGTATAAACTTTTATAACTCTGAAAGCAAAGAAAAATAATAAATGGATTAGGAAATAAGTTAATATCAGTATGGAATCTAAAGGGTTCTTATGTACTAGAAATTCTTTTTTCTGTCTTAAACACACATTGAATGTAATCAATTACCTTGCAACATGGCAAAAATCTTTTAAGATTACTGTTATTGTGTTCTTTAAACCCTTAGGGACATTTTGAGGGGTCAGTGCAATACTATTGCAAGTGCATATTAATATATAGGCTTTTACAATAGTATTGTGCTGACCCCTTGAATTTGATACAACCATTATAAGCCATTCATAAGCAGATAAAAAAGATGTTGGTCTGTAAAGATTTAGTTCTGACGATTATCACATGAATCCATCTATGGATTGTCTATCATTATTGAGTGACCACAATGTTGTAACTACAGCTTTATCAAAGCTGTAGCCACAGCTTTTCGGTCACACAACTACTATATAGCAAATAATATAAGCTGTGATATATCATCAAATTAGTAGAATTATTTATTGTCACCTTCTAGATTGGAATTCAATTTTAATTGATGGGCTGACCATTATGGACAAAGAAATATCTCTTTACATTGTCTTTCCATAGAGACCCAACTTAAATTCCTCATGAAATAGATTGAATACATATATTTTTGACTGATTTTGTATTTTGAAATCCATTTTTCAAGATTAAATAGTGATCTGTTTAGACTCATGAACTATTTATCATGCGACTATTTTTCCTCCAATGGATTGATAATTGTATACCTATGTGGGATAGCAGCTATAGGCTAGGAAAGGATGTAATGGTAGTACTGGTTTGAGAAATGCAAGGAATCCATTGTTAGGTGCTTCAGTCGTCATGATATAACTCCAATACTGTTAAGAGAGGGGTAAAACCCCATTCAAATAAATAATCTATTTTCTTTTCTATCAGAGCGCTCCAACTTGGCCAGGTGGTCAACAAGTGTTGGTTGGACCATTCCAGCAGCTATCTGGTTTAGCAGCAGCCACTTCCAGTCAGCGTCCTGTGGCCCAGCAGATCTTGCCGGAGAACTTGGCGACCCAGCAAGTGCTACCAGACAGCTGGAGACAGTCCATAGTGTTGGATGGGTTTGATCAGACTCCCTTATCTCAGCTGGTTTGTATCTCGTTATTATGCTTCAGGAGTCATTTCTAAACAGGGTTTGACACGAATGAGAGTCTGGGAGTACAAGACTCCTTGTTTACCAGTTGGGACTCCTTCATTTTGAAAGTAAGGAGTCTGATGGATTCCCAGGCCTGTAAGAAATATGTTTTATGAAAAAAATTCACTGGGCAATTAGTTTTTCAACATTTGCCTGTATATAGTGATATTTTGAAAGAAACTGTCTTTTGGGGGAGAGAGATTTGTGGAAACGAAAAAATTGCTTGTAACAAGCAATTTCTTCTTTACTGCAATATTCTCCCATTGTAAAAATTTGGACTTGTTGGACTTGTTTTCATAAGTTGGGAGTCCAATGGACTCTTTACCCACAGAAGTAAGTGTCAGTCCCTGCTAAACTATTGTAAAAGCTTACAAGTATGAATAAGGAACAGGGAATGAGTGCTCGTGAAAAACAATTTATCAAACAAATCTGCTATAAACAGATAAAAATTAGGCTTCTCGACATGATCTGTATTTTTGCAAAAAAAAATGAAGAACATGTTTAAAGGGGCACAATATACAACACAATTTGTAAATTGACATGCATTATGAGGTCATTTTCAAGGTAACGAAAAGACAATGATATGATTTGAAAAGATTTTTGTGTTTAATATAAATTCTAACTCACCATTAATAAAAGTTTCTTAAAAAGTAATTGAAAACATATTTATCAAAATTTTAACAAAATGTGTTTTGATTTTGTGTTTGATAAAGTTTATTAGGTAACTTGATAACAATTTTAGATATTTACTTTGTTATTTATTTAAAATGTTTTAGATGTTGAATATCAACACTTACTGCTAACTACTATTGAACTAATTTGTAGGGAGCCCAGCCTCAAGCCTGGAATCTAGGAATGGTACAAGCCTTTGGTCTTGCAAATTCACATGTCTCCTCACAGTCTAGTAAACGGCAGACAAAACAAAGGTAAATACTTGACTTGAATATGATTAGTGATGGGCAGATTAATTGATTATAATCCATAATCAGTTGGTTTGGATGTTTGATTGTGATAATTGACTAAGAAATTTCATAATCGATTAATCAGTTCTTATCACATAAATGAAAGCCATTACATATAGTTTTTGAAATTGACATCAGTTTGATAGTTCAGTGTGTGATAGTTCATTGTGAAACAGTGTGAACTGCCTATATGTTAATAGGCAGTTAAAACTGTTTCAGGCTGAGCCATGAAGATGGCACAAAAATGTAATCTTTTGGTCATGTATTTTATCTAATTTTTCACATTCTATGCTTCAAAGGATGATACTGGGAGTTCTGAATTTATTTCTTAGAAAACGATAGTACAATCATTAATTACTTGAATTTCTCTTCCAACAAAAAACTTATCATAAATTGTGATTTGAAACTGATTGCCCAACACTAACTGTGATACTTCTGATGAAAACTTGACTACCACAATGGCTAAGTTGTACAGGTGATGGACTCATGCCCTGATGGTTACAGGCATCTGTCGCGGAGATCTCTCCGTATAAAACAAGGATCTAGAATTCACATAAAAAAGGGGTGTTCTACCTGCAGACAAGCACAAAGTTCAGGCCACTGATCCACTGACAAGTAAATACCAGGGTAAACTCTAAAATGGTACTTGAAATAGATCTAAGGGTTTACTTAGTCTTTTATTTGTATCAAAGAGTAGAAAACATTTGTTTTGAAGAAGAAAATGCTGGGTTCCATTTGGATTCCAGCATTTTCTTCTTTAAAAATCATATTTTTCTCAATATTTATACATTCTCTTTTCTAATGGACAAGTTCATTTTGATTGTTGACAATTAGGAAATAATACTATACTTGTTGAGTGACAAGTTAAAAATAATCCATATGAGCCTGTGTGTGGCATTTCAAACAATTTCATGCATGCATGATGGATGAGGGGTGTTCTACCTGCAGACAAGCACAAAGTTCAGGCCACTGATCCACTGACAAGTAAATACCAGGGTAAACTCTAAAATGGTACTTGAAATAGATCTAAGGGTTTACTTAGTCTTTTATTTGTATCAAAGAGTAGAAAACATTTGTTTTGAAGAAGAAAATGCTGGGTTCCATTTGGATTCCAGCATTTTCTTCTTTAAAAATCATATTTTTCTCAATATTTATACATTCTCTTTTCTAATGGACAAGTTCATTTTGATTGTTGACAATTAGGAAATAATACTATACTTGTTGAGTGACAAGTTAAAAATAATCCATATGAGCCTGTGTGTGGCATTTCAAACAATTTCATGCATGCATGATGGAGAAACATCGAGCTTCCCATGGAGCCAAAAATTGCTTTAAAACATTCATTGATTGTTCGACCTCTGTAATCAGAGACTTCTATAGCTTACTATAAAATTCAAAGTGAAGACACAGATAAGACCGTGCGGATGCACAGGCTGATCTTTGAGAAACCATTTTGCACATGTAAAATTGTTGAAAATGTCAGGAACAGGTTCATATTTCTACACCCCTGTTTCAAATCACTTCATAGCCAGTCTCAGTCAACTCGGCTGTAAAGTTTTGGAGCAGTGGGTTGAAACCAATGATTCTCAGTAGCATAAAACAATCTGGATTTAGTGTTCTAGAGTGACTAAAAAGCTTTAGATTTCATCCAAACAAAACTGAAATAAAAAAGTACTACCTCATCTAATGAAAATATACTCAAATGAACAATTGTATATTTGAAAAAAAGTAAAGAAAAAGAAAAAAAGGGCAAAGAAAAAATCCAAGGCAATACCAAGATGCTTTCCTGACTAAGTCGAACAAGATATTATGAGAAAAAATTAAATTATAATGCTCGTCCTATTTCTAACTTCCAGGGTAACGAAAGAGCAGGCCTCTACCCAGTTGTCACCTGTGAAGAAACGCGTGAAGGAAAACACGCCACCACAGAACGAGGTACCAAACCGCATCAGTGATCCACTGATCCCCACAGCATGGGCGGATCCCCTTCCCATGGTGAAATATTCGGGATCGAGAAAGGATCATCGTCAAACCATTGTGATCGCCGATACACCAAGCCCCGCTGTCAGCGTCATAACAATCAGTTCGGACAGTGAGGATGAAGATGGGAAACTTATTAGACGGTAAAATATTTTTGTTACTTTTCACTTGCAGCCAAACACTTTCTGCTCAATATGTAACCAGGGTTTTAGTCTGATATCATTTGGGTCAAAAGGACTTAATAATTTAGATATTAAGGGTCTTTTCTTAAATTTTGGGAGTCCCTGCTTTAGATGTAGACCTTTTAGGCTGCAATCTTGTTGTATGTACATTTAGAGCTGTTCCCTAGTTAAAGGTAAAGAAATTTTTGGAAGTATATTAACATTTGTGGCTCAACTTCAGGAAAATTTTTGAACAGTCTTCAATCCTTTTCTGAAGCTGATAGCAAGATGATCTGTGGGACTCTCATCGCATAGTTATGACAGTCCTGGCTAATTATTTCTGCAATTAATATGCCTAAACCTGCATCCTTTATAACCCTATGAAACAACATGTGCTGTCAATTTTTGATATTGAATTAAATCCTCAGTTTAGCAAATTTTCATTCCTAAATAATCTTTTAAGCAATGACTTATTTAATTAATTGAGCTGAAACTTTAAGAATTTCCAAGAAAACTTACTGAAAGAACTTTAGGAAGATGATAATTGCAATAAACACCTTTAGAGTTATCTTAAGTTTCTTTAATCGAACTGTAGTTTTGTGGGTTAGGATAACAACATTGTTTGGGGGTTAAACCTTTTCATTTTACATCTATGGGAAGCAAGTTCTTACAACTTGGATTAATCCCTCTTGATTTTGCTTCCTGGAAAATTGTTGAGTAGATATCCAACATAAGCTCTAATTTTATTTTCCCTCAGGCATCACAGAGAACAACAGGTACCTGATCCAAATACAACTACCATGTCTAAGAACACCCACTTGGACAATTTCGGAATACCAACTGGTGGTGGAAACACGAGCAGGAAGAATGTAATAAATCACACGCTGGCTGAAGACCTCAGCTCCAAACACCAAGTCATGCTTACGCCAATCAAACACGAGGACATAGATTTGGGCCTCTTCCAGGACGCCAATCTTAACATAAACCCGCTAGGTTTGACGACAGTGGATGAAACTGCCGCGTTGATTCCCCCTAATCTGCGAGTGGATTCTCGTAAAGATAGCCATACATCTTCATCTCATGTTAATAAGAACTCTCATCATATATCACATAAACACATGCCTGGACTAGTCACACAGCAACCTGAGAAATATAAGGATCGGAGCCCGCGACATGAGATTCGCTTGCCTCAAGAAATGGAGAAGAATTTAATGGCAGCTCAAGGCAAGTTAGCCTACGTATCCCCAACGGTGAGGCAAAATAATAATCACAGACATACATACCATGGGTCAACTGGCTTGAGTCACAAACATCAGTCCAACGGAGGGAACTTGAACTATGTGGCACCACACACAGGGGCTAACACGTCTCAACTTTCACCCGCACATCCTGGTATACCAGTCGGACAACAAGCCGTTTTACTGAATACTGGCTCTCAAGTGGATCTACACAGGTATATAATTTAATTTTAGCAGTGTCCATCAATACTAGTGCATTCTTGTTGGCTGAAAAGTTGGTTTTATTCCCCAATGAAAAGAAAATTGTTTTGTAAGCCTCCGCCAAATGTAGTCCCGTTAGAAATCAGTTTCTTAACTGACGGATCTTTACACTTTTGCGTGATCATATTAAATTATTGGATATGAAGATAATATTTGTTTGATTTCATAGAGGCATGAAACTAAAACCTAATCACTCTCGCATATTCATACAGTGTGATTAGGTTTTCAGCTTAATACTTCCATGAAGACAAGAAATACTCTCTTCATCCCTTAAATATAAAAGCTTTGGTTTGCTTTGAATCCTGTTCATCAGAATATAAGATTTAAAGCGGTCTCAGGCGATTATGATACAGGGCTTCAGATTCTTTTCAAGACTGATGGGTCCAATTGACCCATGAGGTAAAAAGTTGTGGGTCATTTCCTGAAATGATGGGCCAAAGCATATTTTCATTATGGTAAAAATGTTTCATATCCAAGCAGGACAGGGTCACAGGACCCCAACTGTTGGAAAGTTGTGGGTCATCATGTGAGAAATGACCCGGGCCCACTGTCAATCTGAAGCTCTGTGATAAGTCACTTTAATTGGTGCTATTTGAAAATATATTATCCTATGCAGTGAAAAATATTGTAGGAAAAGTAGCGATTTCTTCTTGTACCAAAATATTTTCTGATATGTTAAATCTATAGAGTGTAAAATCCTATGATGGAATGGGAAAGGACAAAAGGCACTTCTTTGTTATTCCCTTGTAATTTGAATGTATACTTACATAAAAATGTTAAAAATATTATACAATTTACAATTTATTCAAAGAATTATAGAAGGCTTTTATGTGACCAAATGAAAATATTGAAGGTAACTTAAGTATCTTTCATTAATCATGAAATCATAACTTGTTATTTTGAAGTTCGAAAATTGTGTTTCTTGGAAGTTAACACAAACTTTTATAGTTCTTTTCATGCTACTGGTCAATATTTATGGGGCATTATAAAAATAACAAAATAGTATGCCACAATTGATCAAGCATTGTCTACACTATAATTGCAGGGATTACAGACGGAGACCAGCTAGTCCAATCCACCATTACCTGGTACCAGCTCACCAGCAGCCCCAAGTAGGAATACCTACTGGTATAGGACAGTTCAGTCCCTTTGCGTCGACCCTAGCTCCACCGCCGGCTCATCAGAGCCCGAGACATGTCCAGTACACGACACACCCACTGCCGGCCCACGTACATCCCGTGTTTCAGACAGCGACTACCGTACCTGCATCATATCACTCCCAGATCGCGCCACCATATCCCGCATTGAACACCACGTCTGGACTATATACGTCATACCCCCTATCCCCGAACAAAGCAAGGCCTTATCAGTACTTTGCTGGATAGAAATTGGGAATCGTCTTGTCAAAAGTAATTTATTTAATTTCAAGAAGAAATGGGTTAATTTTGTTTTAACCAAAAACATTTGTGTGAAGTGTTGGTAATTTATTTTGGATGTTGGCTTGTGAAGGTTGATAAATTCTGACCAGCTTTGAAGTTAAGATATGTTTTAAATTTGCTTTGGTCATACCATTTAAAAAAACGTGTTGGCTAATTTTTCTAAAATGTGTTTGGGTTAGAAGTGGTAGCAATATATTTGTTAATTCATAACGAAGAGTTGGAAAGATTGAACAAAATTCTTTTACCTATTTATCATGTTTATTAGGATCAGTGCAAAGCTATAGTAAGTGCCTGTAAATTTACAGGCACTTACTATAGGGTTGCAATGACCCCTTGATTTGATAAATTTTGAGATTTCAAAATTATTGCCATAATTTCAAAATTATTTTTTAAGGCTCTGGAGCCCTTGGTGTAGTTAGAGAATTATTGAGGCACTTCATTGAAAACTTATGTCAGAAGTTGGTCATTTCAACGGATTTTATGTAAAGGTTAATTCACACTATTTTAGCAAATATGGGGTATAACATGCCTTTTTACTCCTATTTAGATAACTGTGAATCTATTTATCCCTTTATTATATTGTTATGTTGTATTTGAACCAGTCTTGTTACCATAGTAACCATGTATTTACTCTTTCCTTTGTAATTTTTGTCTCCAAATTTTAACATGTTTGAAAGTCTTAAGAAATGTCCTTGAAAGTTAATAAATGTAATTGATATTTTGAAAAAATGTTGCGAAATATAATTGATCTTTTTGAGGGATAGACTTTTGAAAAGATTTATAATACTTTACTCCTTAAGAGATGCTTTAAATTATCTTAAAATCAACTTGAAAAGGATGCATTTTAATTGCATGAAAAAAGCATTTTACTAATTTTTTTCTTTCGATAAATTAAGACAGTTTTAATGATATAATAATAATTGTATGTCACATAAATTTTTAAGACTTTAGACAATGAACTATTTATAAACAATGAGATGAAAGTTTAAATTTGATGATATAAGGGTAATTTTATCTTTTAATACACTTTTTTTGCTGTTCATATGCAACTGTGTATTTCACCTTTCTTTCCAAACATAGATTTGCAGCAGAGAATTGCCGTATGGAAATATTCAAAATAATTTGGCAAATATTATTCTCGAGTTGTGGAATTACAATTTGATTTAGTTATGGCTTTGGGTCAAAGATCAAGGCTTTAGGTTTAAGGTAAAAGGCTTTGGTCAAAGGCACATTTTAAGGGTAAATATTTAAGGGCTTGACAAATGTTGTCCATGAACAACCATTTTGATGGCTCAGTGCAAAATAGTTGTAACTGCCTAAACGTTAATAGGCAGTTAGAACCATTTTGCTATAAGCCATCAATTTGGGTTCTAGTCGATGTCAAAAAGTTGAAATTTTTGTCTTTCTGGGAAGAGAAACATTTGTATAAATGAAGAAATTGCCATTTCTATTTTGGGCTTGGTTTCCTAATGTGTTTTCTTTGTAAAGAAATTTATTGGAAAGATTTGATAAGGGAGGGTGTTTTTGTTGCTGATTTTATGTTCGGATGAAAGAGTGCACAAACCTTAATATAACCATTTAAAGGCAATGCATGTTTTCTGCCTTTAATGAACCCAATGCTTGTATATAGTGGAGTCTTTATATTTTGCCAAATTCTAGAGTTTTCATTATTTTTGTATTCACAGATCATATTAGTAATCTAGCACATTGTACAGGTCTTCATTGGATACTATTTTTGATCCCTTGATCATTATAGACTATCTCTTTCTCCTTTTCTTGTAATGAAAAGGTTTTATGTAAATATGGAACATCTTTATTCACCTAAATTGTTCAATTTGATAAAAGAGGGTATGTAGTGACACTTGAATTTATTGCTTGTCAATAGCTGGACATTATTCAAACTCAATGGCTGTGAGAAAAAGAAAATGATTAAGAGAATTGCTTCATTGAATTATTCAATCAGAAACCTCTTTTATCAGATTAGTCATCAATATTTTATGATTGAGTGCATCTCTTTTTCAAGCCCTAACAGTTTTAAGGTAGAGGACCCGTAATAGTTCTGCAGCATTTCGGAACTCATGAACTTTCCCCATGTTCACCGAGGTTTCCTAACGAAAATCATTAAGAAACCTCGGTTAACACTGTTTAAGTTCATTATGTCCAAGATGTTGTGGAACTTTTATGGGTCCGCTACCTTAAAGCCTTTTCAAGGGTTCAACACAGAACTACATATAGATATATTGCATGTATATACACTAGTTTAGCAGCGATTCATGCTTAAGAATCACATGGGTATTTGGTGATATGATTATAATCTGTATATGGAAGTAGAGTTTAGACACCAAAATTGTAAATATTTCAAAATCAATGCATTTACATTTTATTCATTATCACGCCATTATTTTGTATTTATAGACTAATGTGTATATATTTCTGTATTTGTAATATTACGGTGCGGCTACGTTTTCATTGTCACATTTACACAAATGGCATGTCTTAAACTGGGATCTTATGATCAAAAGGGATCAGAAATTAAAGATTTCTAAGAACAAAAAAAAATTTAGAAAAAAAGCTTTTTAGCCGTTACTGCAAAATCTTTACTTTGATTAAAATCAGGTTGTTTTGTATCAATGGTATAAGCAAAAGCTATTTTAAAAGCGCATAGCTACAAATATAAAGGGTAATTTGGTATTTATTAATACAACAATACTAGCACAAAACCGTATGTCACAGGTATTCATTTGAATTGTCTCACCAGGAAAATTCAAATGAATACCCACAACATAGTGTTAAGTTGGGAAAAAGACATTTTTCTCTAATGATTCTTCTTAACATAATATCCATATTATGTACCTCAGATAGCTGTTTAAGCTTCTGATAAATTCTTTTGAAATTAAATGGATTAAGTAGCTCTGGGCCTTTCCCTGCGATCATTCAAATTGCTTAAAAGCTTATTAGGAATGTTCCAGTTTAGATACATGCTTGCAATGGGTTTGTTAGTTTTGAATGAACTGTTTATATTGCATGGAAAAATTGTAATTATTCCTGTTTAGTCGTGTATAAACTAATTCTGATTTTGATTTTTAATGATGTACATAGTAATTTATCTGTGGTGCAGTGTATTATATTATATTAATCTCAAATTATTATAGTTTAGTTATTAATTATTGCGCTTTATAGTATTAAAAACCTGTATTCAAGTATTGTTTGATCTTGGTGTGTCCTTTAATGCATTGTTTATATCACTTGTTTGAATGAACTGGTTTTAATGTTGGGATAAATTGCTTCAAGAGTGTTTTATGTGCATTTAAGTGAGTTTTAAGATTTCATTTTTCGGAATATTTCTTAAATATTGAAGATAATTGTAATTAGCAAACCAATGCTGATTTCTGCTTGCTGTAGCCAAGTGTGGGATTTAATCAGGGTTCATGCTGTTCCTGGTCATTCCTGCTTTTGCAGACAGTATAGACCCAGAACAGCCTGCATGGATGTGCAGTTTGATCTTAGCCTACACTCTGTTTTCTACTCAAATATTCTGACGAAATTAGAAATTGTAGAGGTTAAAATGACCCCTGAAAGAACATTTTGAGGGACAAATAGGATATGTTTAGATTTTTAAGGGTCAAAATACTGTTTTAACATTCAAATATTAACATTTCAAATCTGTAAAATGTTTGGAAAATATTACATTTTATCTATTATCAAGTGTTAATTTTGGACCTGTTGTAGATTCGCACTGTTTTGGAAGTCATGAACTTTATCAGTGTTGACAGAGGTTTCCTAATGATTTCATTAGGGAAACCTTGGTTAACATTGTGAAAGACCATATGTTCTAAAATGTTGCGGACCTATTATGGTTCCACTACCTCAAAAGCCTTGATTTCCAACCTATGGAAATAAAGGTCCTCGTGAAAGCAGAACATAATCAGCTAAGCAGTACTTTGCAATTATAAGGTTTGCAATTAAGTGGAATCACCAAAATATTTCAATGTCATTGTTGGTTGCTATTATATTTCTAAACCCCTTTATTACAGCTTCATTTAAGATGTAGTTACTATGTTTTTGAAGTTATCATGAATTTTTCTGTATAGATTTAACATTAACCTGTCTCAGCTTTGATCAAAATGCTTAAATGTTAACTCAAAGAGTGCCTCTAATTTTGTGTCTGTATGAATTATGCATGTTAGATTTTTGTGTATTTCTATTCAATTTAGCCAAACACTTTTAAGGGAAGAAACCCATCATAGAATTTATGCTTGGCCTCGACATATAAGATAATTGCCCCTTTATTTTTAAAGGAGTCAATCAAATATAGCTTTAGCCAAATTCTTTATAAAGAAACAAGGTTAATTGCAATTGGTCAAGTCAATTACCAATAAGGATAACAGTACACATGCAGATCTATTCATTTAAAACTAGTATCTGAAGGATTATTAATAAGCAAGTCCAAAACAACATGATTTTAAAACTCCTTAAATTAGAATATGTGAAATTTTAAAGCATAACTACTTCATTTACCTATGTTGTTTTTGGATTTTTTTCTTCCCCCTTTTTACCATTAAAGTGATTGGAAGTGTAAATAGATATTTATCTTTTCCATTTGTGTTCAGTAGTAGTTTAATTCTGTGATCTGTTGTGCCCAAGGGGAACCTTCCAAAAAGAGTATGTAAATGAAGTGTGTCAAAATATGTTGACAATTGTAGATTGATGACGGTTTTTAATCAGCAGTTGTCTCTGAAACAGAAAGCATGGTTTGAGATGAGCCAACTAACCTGATTTTGGAAGACAAAAATGTCAAAAACAGAAGAGCTATATCATATATCTTATTTCACATCACTTTGGTGATTGGTGATATAGGTAATATTGAGTGGTCAGGCCTAAATGATTGTAAATGCCAATCTTCAAATGGAATGATACTTATGATAGCTTTGCAAATATCACTTGATACATCATCAATGTGCTACCTAAACCAAGAAAATACAGCTTGAAAGGGGTTAGTTAAAACGTTTTGATTGCTAATAAATATTGTTACATTTCTAACAATTCTATGAAAAAAGCGACCTTACAGATTAGTTAGTACTTCCTTAAAAGCTAGTAGTTACTCTTTGGGTATAACAGTTCCTTTTCTTTTTTCAGATAGAATAGGCATTGTTTCATAATAGCATTCACTTTATATTTAATTTTGCAGTATTGTGTTGTAGTTATAGAATTAATGTTTACTCTGGTCAAATGCGAATGAGAAATTATTCAGAGATATTTCCTTGCTATTGGATGTGCAAGAGGGCAAAAAACAAAAATGAGCATTCTTAAAAAAGAAGACCTTCTGCTTATGGTATTTATGTTCATGTATCAATTAAAAAGAAAAAAAAAAAATATGAAAATTTCTTTTTTGTGATCTAGAAAGGGACAGCACAAAAAAAGTTCCGAAAGTTGTTTTCCATAAAGCACCAATATATCTAAAAAATATAAAATGAGCCTGTGCGTGACATTCCCAGCAATTTCAGATATGCGCAAAGCAAATACTCTGGCCAGCCTGTGCATCTGCACAGTCTGACCAGAGTCTTTACTATGCGCTCTGTAGTCTGTAGACAGATAAAGTATTTATCCCTTTTCAGCAAATTTATCAATGCATTGTGTGATTGTTCAGGCTGCTCAATGTTTATGATTCACATGTTAAATTGTTGGAAAGGTCACACATAGGTTCAAATGATGATATTGTTAAACTTGCTTGTGAGTGTGTTAAGGTCTTGTAAAAGTTTTTTCATAAAATAAAGCATGCACCCCATTTCACACTACAATAATAAGCTTTTATTTTCCCATTAGGCGCTGGAAGTTGTTAACCTTGTCTTATCATTATCATTCATCCCATTACAGACCATTACTTAGATTCACATGTTGTATTTCTCATTTTCACATAACATTTCTTTGCATACTGTTTGTAACTCTTCAGAGTAAATGACCTTAATTTAGTGTCTGATATTAAAAAAATCTTTAATGATACTGTTTGATTTCTGAAGCCTACTAGATTGTTTGTCTTCCCCTCTATACTTAAACATGTAAAAAAATTGTAAGGATTGCAATATTCTGACCCATGGTTGAGACATGAATGCTTATTTACAAGGTCATTTACTCAAACTATGTTCTATATGGGGGGCTTTTGTGTATGTAAAAATGTAAATTTTGAAATTGGCAATACAATTAATTTAGACAGTTTTGAATTGTTGACAAATTGTACATCATTGTCAATTTAGTTTTGTACCTCCAAAAGATGAAGATGACTAAATTCATTGCAGTTGAAAACATATGTGAAAAAAAAAAAGCATCCAAACGTTAAGATATTATATAGATCCTGGACATAAAAGTCAGACAAAATTTTGAACTGTCCTGAATATGCATTTGCATTTCGTAGAATTAACAGAAAATAGGTGGAAACTTCTCTGTCATTATTTTTACATACACTCAAGAACTCCTTCCTTTAGAGCATAGTTAATAACTAGTGTTTATCGTAAGAGAATATCTACTACAAACATAGTGTTGGGGTGGTCACTTATCTCTTGCATTAAGCCTAGACTTGTTTGTTGTGATATCTTTGACCTGTCATGCAAAAAAGGGACCATCTTGGATGAGCAAGAAGTATTGACCCTTGTCAGACTGCGCAAATTGCGCAGTCTGTCAAGGGTTAAAGCTTCATTATGTTGTCAGATTTTCTTTATGTGGAACATACTTTAGGTAGAGTGTACTTTAGGTAGAGTGTACTTTATGAAGAGTGTACCTAATGGCTTGTGAACTTTACCTAGAGCGTACTTTATGTAGAGTGTACTTTACCTAGAGTGTACTTTATGTAGAGAGTACTTTACATGGAGTGTACTTTGTGTCGAGTGTACTTTACCTGGAGTGTTCTTTATGTAGAGTAGTCAAACAACCACTAAACCATTTTGTGATAGACCTGTGTTGAATTTGATTTCTATTCTGAAAATTTGCAAAGGAAAAAATCGAAGATGATCAATCCATTTTTGTGTGGCGGTTATATTTGTTTGACTTGTATTGGTGCTATTCCTAATCATCACTTTTGTCTCCATTTTTCTGTATGCTGATAATTGTTGCCACCATGGTAATTGTTGGATTATTGATGTATGTATGTTTGCATGTAAATACCATTGGTGGGTACAGATATATTGTATTCTGCGTTATTAATGAACTGGCAGGGCGGGGCTAAACCCTGACGTAAATATGCGAGTTTACTTTACAATATTTTGGGTTCTTTCAAGTTTTAGTCGGTAATCATCGTTAACGCGTGCAAATAACTGTATCTTAAAACCTAAAGGATTCACGTGCTTTGAGAGAGTGAACACATTTCATCATTTAGTAGCCAAAGCCTCGTAACTTCAGCTTGATTAAGCTGAAGTTACGAGGATTTGGTTACCAATCTAAGATTTAAGTTCTCGCGTTATTTATGTCGACTCTCTTTAGAAGTAGGTTATTTTAGATAAAAGCTGATTTACCTTAACCTTAAGTGCAACGACCCGTTACTTAGGCTCCGCCCTGCCAGGGCATTAATTCTGAATTATAACAACAGTTTTGATTGAGTTGATTGATTGTTGTAAATGTCATTTCTGTCATTTCTAGCCAGGATATTAATGAAAATAATGCTTTTGTCCCAAAATGCAAGATTTTACTTATTTTGTAATTAAGATATGTACAAAAAATATGCTTAATTAAAGCTTTGAGCTTTTGTCCCTGAATGCTAGACTAAATGAATGGTATTAATATTATCGTTGAGATCAAATTAATTCGAAAATTTAATTACAAAGTCTGTAGATAATTTCAATGATGAAACATATTAAATGAATCTATTAGATCTATATCTTCAATGTGTGAAAGTGATCTTCATAGAATGAAATCTATCTGTAAGTCTTTCATATTTTACCCACTAGTAATTTCATCATGATATTGTAGTATTTTATAGACACATGATTTGTGACCTGTCATGCCAAAAAAAACCATCTAGAAATCCTAGCTTCAGTCATAGTTAATTTTAAGTAAATCAATTGGATCATTCTTGCAGAATGAAGAAAATGCTTCATTATGTCATGGGTTTCTTGTTTGGAGCTGCAGATGGCATCTTTTAGTTTAACACTTTCCTGTTTTACAAAATTTTGGACCTGTCCAAATTCAAAGGTTTTGCAGACGAAAATTTAAAGTGGATTTAATTTGTAAAATAACCTTTTAGTAGGGTAGAAAATAGTGTGGAAAAGAAGAAATTGCTTGTCAGAAGCAATTTCTTCTTTTTCACAATGTTTTCTCAATTATAAAATCACAGGCACTTAAAAAGCAGGGATTAAACAGCAAAGGGTTAAGAAATTTTTAAAAGCTGCCCTTTTGAAAGAAAAAAACATTGTAAGCAAATATGAAATCGCTTGTTACAAGTATTTCTGCATTATCTTCATTTAATTCATGGAGCTCTTTCTTACGGGCACCAATAAGCAGAATCTTTGAAAGGGTCAAGGTTGTTCCATTTTGCATGGCAAGTCACAAGAATATGATTTCCTTCTTGTACTCAGTTCCATAAAGCTTTTTAGTGGCTGATTTGTAGGGCAATTACATACAGTAGCATTACTCCAGTTTTTCCTATACATTATAAACAGGCAAATACATATAACTGGAAATCGTTTCTCATAGGGCATAACATGTTGAATAGCGGTAAAATTTCCTCATTTACTTTCAAATTCTTGAAAAGTCAATGCATTGAAAATAACATGTTGGATAGCGGTAAAACTTCAACATTTGCCCACAAATCCTTGAATAGTCGATGCATTGAAAATAACATGTTGGATAGCGGTAAAACTTCATCATTTACCAACATCCTTGAATAGTCAGGGCATTGAAAATAACATGTTGGATAGTGGTAAAACTTCATCATTTACCCACAAATCCTTGAATGGTCAATGCATTGAAAATAACTTTCAATATAACCTGTGCAAGGAGTGTTTGAATTAGCTTTTGTATGGTAATTTCTGTCTAGTTTTAAAGTTTTATCAGAATTGAATGTAATTTTACAAGAATGATCAGTGAGATTTTAGAAAACTGATGAACTAAATGGAATCAAATAAATACATGTGTAGAGTGTTTGTATTTAAAGATAATGATATTTTCTTCAACCTAATCATTGCCTCCTATTTCGCAGCTATGATGTTCTACAATTCCTATCTTTTCCATATCATTGTCACTGACATCAAAAGCATGTTAAGGTAGTTGACCCGAGATAGTTCCATAACGTTTGGGAATTTATGAAATTTAACTGTTAAGCCAGGTATCCTTATGATTTTCATTAGGAAACCTAGGTCAACATTGTGAGAGTTAATGAAAACCGAAATGTTGCGGAATTATTACGGGTCCATTACCCTAGTTGTTCTCATTTACACAGTTTCGTAATTGAGCATGTGCAAAATATTCCTAGCTATTTCACTTCTGCGTGAACTTTGTTCCTTTGGCTGCCACTCATTGTACTAAATATTTGCACTGAACATGTAAAAAGTTATTTGAGTAAGGAGATTTCTATAGAACACAAAGCGAGACTCAGATCAGACTGTGCTTAATGCATAGGCTGATCTGAAGCTTGACTTTGCGTTTATGTGAAATTGGTGGAAATGTTGGGGACAAGCTCAATTACATTATGTTATTGGCATGTATATATTATTTAGACAGATCATTTACCACTGAATATTGTACAAGTTTTACTAATGTCTCACACAAATAGAGCTCTAGATTGGAGGGGGCCAAATAACTTTTAAATCTCCAATTTTCACTTTCTAACTATGTTTTGAGTACATTTTGGGATTTCTTTTGTGGCAATTCAAATGAGCCCTATTTTGAAGTTGGAAGCGTTTTAAGCCCTTATTGATTGATTGAATTTTAGAATGGTACAAATTTTAAGATGGCGCAATTGACAAATTAGAATTTGAGATTTTAAAATCTTTGTCTTTCCGAGTGGAAAACGTTGTGGAAAAAGAAGAAAGTGTTTGTTTATAAAAACGTTTTTTATCAGAATTGGTTGATTTAGGAAAAATAAGATATATAGGAAATAAAAAATCAGTCCCTCTGCCTAGAGTTCTGTTTGATATTAGCTCAGCATTTCTTTCATAAATCATTGTAGATATTTTACACATATTTCATTTAGTCTTCATTTGATTTAAATTTTCAATTAATTATTCCATATTAGATTTTTTTATTCACATTTCTTTAGTGTTTTACTGATTTTCACAATAATTTTTGCAGTGTAAATTTTGCTTCAGTGTAAAGTATTAGTATGTTTTGACTTCATTTTAAGAAACTTAAACAAAATGAAAAAGAGTGGTCAATGCAGTAAGGAATTGGATAATGAAATAAATTTGTTGAAATTTCTGTTACCAATTCTGCGATGAAGGTAACTTCAAGACATTCAAATGATAGACTTGTCCAAATGAATATGATTTTCTGTTTGCAATTCGATGGCTCAGTGTGAAACAGTTGTAACTCCCTATATGTTTATAGGGAGTTACAACCTTTTCGCACTGAGCCAACGAATTTAAAGAGAAGATAAGAACTAAAAGTTTGTATTGATAATCATTGTGGAGTCAGTGATCTACAGTTAGGACGGTGGCTTTGGGAGGTCCCAGGATCGAATCTTGACTGGTCCATGGAAATTTTTCTGAGCAAAAAATCAACTCCATGATGCTCCTCTCTACCCAAGTGTATAAATGGGTGCCTGTGAGAATGTAAGTCAGAGAGCTAGAGCTGTGACTGCCAAAGTGCACATTGTAAATAGCTGACTTGCAATTCAATGATCAGGGGTTAAAGTGTGAAGTCAGCCGAATATGCCTGGTATAGAAACAGACCATAAACCCAACTTTAATTTTTATTTAAGTGAGAAAAATTTAGGAAACATGAAGTTGACCTTAGTAAGGAAACCATTGATAAACAATTTATGCAAACAGTTAAAAACTGTATTGTGATGAGTATTTGCCTAGATGAGCTATATTACTCTTGGATGACACTTGCAATCATTGGAGAAGTAATACTATTATAAAATAAAGAAGTATGGTAATACAAGAGATTTAAATAAGTGTTTGATTCCTTTCTGTATTTTACACTTATGTTGGATTGTGGGAGAGTTGAAGTGCAAATGTGTTAAAAATCATGTTCTTAGATTTAGATGTGTGTTCATAATGTTTATTAAAGGATTGGAGCAAAATGCAGAATTTATATTAACCCTTTTCCAGGTATTCATGGCACTTTTTTGCTGTACACAAAGCTTTAGCATGCAGTGTAGACTAAGATCAGCCTGCACAGGCGTTCAGTCTGATCTAAGCCTACACTTCCTGCTCTCTACTTGATTATTAAGTTAGTGGAACCGTAATAGTTCTGCAGCGTTTTGGGAGTAATGAACTTAAACAGTGTTAACCGAGGTTTCCTAATGATTTTCATTAGGAAACCTTGGTCAACATTGTGAAAGATCATGAGTTGCGAAATGTTGCAGAACTATTACAGGTCCACTACCTTAAGGGTATAACCACAGCCATGCCAGTTGAAAACTCGAAAAAAAGGTTATTTGTGTGAAACAAAATTTCAGAAGGACAAGGGTAAATATTCTTAGGAAGGATTGTAAGATCTGCATGATGTTCCTTTTCTCTTGTTAATGTTTTTTGTGATATTTCATTATTTTTCTCTCACCAAGTGTGGTGCATTTTAAATGTCTTCAAAAAATATAGTTAATGGGTATACTATTGTATGTAACTATCATGTGTATAGCTAACTCATATATTTCACATTTTAGACTATCCCTCATGTTGGATAACACATTATTACATTATGAGGGGGGTTAGTGCAAAGCTTTGACTAGCCCTTCATTCCGGATGCAAAAATGTTTGCAAACATCTGAAAAATTTTACCCTGCTTTGCACATTAGAACATGTGCAAAACAGTGTACAGATTCTTAAATGTTAGTTAATATTTGTGTATTGTATATGATTGTTTTGGTTTGCAAAAGTTTTGTATTAATCCCTCAGTTTGTCATATTACAAATATGTGCCTGCATTTTTAAACACAATTTGATTGGAATTATAGTCATGTTTTGGCTGAATTGGAATGATCGGATAGAAAACTTGGTCCAGTCAGATTCATAGAAATTCTTTTTTCTAGTAACACTACTAGAGTAGTGTGTTTAAATGAATATTTCAGCATTTGTATTTGATTTATTAAATGTAATTGGTGTGGACATGATGCAGTCACCCTGCATTCATGAATGCAAAACAGTGCAAACTGTTCAAAGATAAAACCCCACTTTGAATACAAGTGCACATTTTGTCCATGATTTTGTGTGCAAAGCAGGGTGTAATTTGAAAATATTTGGCACTGTTTTGTCATGCTGAATGTAGGGTTCAAGTAAGAAATACCACCACAATAACTGGAGTATTGACAAAAATGGCATTAAACCCCATTAAAAAATTGACAACTCTTTTCCAAATGTATTTCCACCCAGCTATCAGGTATTCTTTCAGCAAAAAAGACTATGATTTCAATGAGATTGTTTAAAACTCACCATATTTAGAGTAGAATATTATTGTGATTTCCCCCATTATTTTGTGATCATGCTATAAGAATTGCCATAATGTATTCATTCATTCTAGATTTTTCTAATAATTTCTATCTTTAAAAGACTTATTGATTACCCTCCATTGATTGTTGTTAATTCAAGTACATAAACCTCTTTAGTTTAACGGCCGTGAAATTAATCTTTGTCATGCTGTTTGGAGGTAAAGACAAAAAGTTAAGCCTGCATGTGAGTGAAATCTGATCAAAGTGAATACTATCTATTTGTCACCTTTAAGGTAATAGACCTGTAATAGTTCAACAACATTTCAGAACTCATGATCTTTCACAATGTTGACCAAAGTCTCCTAATGAAAATCATTAGGAAACCTCTGTTAACACTGTTAAAAGTCTTTACCTCCGAAACTTTGCAGAACTATTACAGGTCCACTACCTTAAGTCAGATTTTTCTGTATAATTTGTTGTGAAAAGACTTTCAAAACGATTACTTTACAAGATCTAAAGATAGAAGGAGGTATTTAGAATTTCAAATTCAAATACTTCAACAGTATTTGTACAAACACTATGATGTGGTACTCAAATGAGTCATCTTGTCAAGATGATTAAAAAGCGTACCCAAAACATGGGGCTTTATTGAGAAACAAACAAAAAAAAAATAGTCTGGGATTACCCCCCTAATCCATACTTCTGCTTCTAGTCTTTTGATTTGAAAATATTTTTGGAAAAGGATTTCATGCAGCATGACAAGGGTTAAGCACAAAACTCAGGACCTATTTTCAGCAATATATTTTTCGGCTAGTATCAATGGTGTTGATTTCAATAAAAAACATTGTTGAAAAAAGATTCGTCTATAGAGTTCTTAAGTTCATTATTATTAGATAATGAGTCACTAGTAAGCTGGATATTGATTAATCAAAAGAATTTCTGTAGAATTAGGGCATTATTGTAATAAGAAACTGTTATTTTAACAAATCTTACCGTTTCTATATCATAACAATCCAAATCACAACTTTTTTAAAACCTTGAAGCTTGCCCTGTGTGCAGCCAATTTTACCTTTTACCGTTTGCCAATTTTACCCTGCTGTTCATGCAAACGCATGTGCAAAGCGGGGAAAAATTTGCAAACAGTTTCTTGGTTGTGTTGTCCTGAATGCAGGGCTGGTATTGAAATGATTCAACATTGGTAACAGGGGGTGAAAGCATTCCATAGCTATCATTAGTAAATATTCAAACCCTATGTTATTGGTGCAAATTGTCTCAATGAGAATATTTTCATGAGAAGGCTACTTAAAGAGTATATTGTGATATATGCTTAACTGTATAACACCCTTTGTTTGGCTGAAGTTAGTTTGATATCTAAACAAAATCTTAATAATATATTATAATCCCCTCACATGAAAAGGGGTCGTCTCATAAGTACAGATGGTCCATTTTCTTGTCATGGGTCACATATTCAAAACACTGCTTTCCTTAAAATTCAGTGCACAGGCTTTACTATATATCTTATAAAACAAATTAATGTTGACCCTTCTCCAGCTATTCATTGGATATTCCTACTATATTAGGGCTCATGTTTGACCCTTAAAGCAAGGTTTTGATCCTCAAAAAGCTGAGTATCCTTTTTTAACCCTTAGAAATTACTCCTTGAGAGAAAATTCAAATTGTCAAAATTGGGTTTTATCACTAAAAGTTTCAATGATGTATCTTGTATATTATTTAGAATTCTACTGATTATTTTTTCCCTTACTATTATTACAACAATTGGTCAATTCACACTGATACTGGAAAATTTTTATACACAATTTGCCATTTCTGTTGTTTTGACCCCTCAATAATGAGTTTTGACTCCCCAGAATATCATGGTTTAGGTCTCAGTGACGCCTCAGTTTCTAACACTAGCACAAGCCCTTTGTATAAAAAGCTTCAGCAGTCTGTATATACTAAGCACAGCCTGCACAGACATGCAGTCTGATCTTCACTAATAATACTGTGAGAAAAACTTGAGCTAGACAGGATGAAATGTAAAAAACAAGATAAAAAGTAGTTATTTGTTTGAAATAAAATTTAATCTCGGCTGGATAAGGGTTAAATTTCTCGTCATTTAATGTTGATATGTTTAACAAAAAGATCAGATATTCATTCATAGCTTTGCTTACTTTTCCCCAATGACATTATACCACTTGTATTATTGAGTTAGTCAGTTGTTTACTGTTTCTGCCCTTGTCAAAGTTGGTTTAATTGAAAAAAGCTGATGTGTGAAAAATGGTTTAAAGTGAATAAAGTGTTTAAATCTGTTGAAAAAGTTTTAGTGTAATGAAATTATGAATATTCCATAAAAATAGATTTCATTATTATGGCTCTTGGCACTTTTTAAATAATACCAGGTTACGTCCCCATCAGTTGCCGATTAAGAAATTAAGAATGTATACTTGATCTATCTGTCAAGTCTTTGTTGTTTCTTTTGGACTTTGAAAAAGGGTTAAAAATAACTTATTTGAATATAGGGGACAATATTTATTCATATTTAAATCTCATTTCATAGATTAGCTTATAGAAATTCATTAATTTTAAGTCCTGATGAAAATGAATATTCGATCTCAAAACCAATTGAATATTGTTGATGCTATTTTATCGCCACAATGTTTTACCTCTTTGTCTTATTGATCTTGTAAAAGGTAAATGTCCATTTTAATCATTCCCTGTTCTGTATTTTTACTAATAAAAAACGTAAAGGCATTGTTGTGTTGCATAAAATGTTCAAATTGATGCAAAGACATTTAGGAGCATTTTGAATTTGTATATGCTTTGTGGTCGAGTATCCATGCAAAGCATGACGAGATTTACCAGAAGTTTTGGAAATGTGACTCGTCTTGCAAAAAGGGATCATCCGGGAACTCTGAAAGATAAATATTTGAAAAAGAGATTGGGTCCAGCATATGTCAACCACAGGTCGCAATTAAAAATTTCTTTCACAGGAAGGTAGATTGATCATTCTAGATTCAGAAAATAAGCTAAGTGTGAAAAGTTTTAACCCTAGTAAGTCTGCATAGTCTGACTGGGGTGGACACTTTAAGCCCTACCCAGATAAGCCCTTTTGGTGTGACGGGTCACAAATAATTTCATCGTGAATGAGTATTTCAAGATTTTTTGATATTTGTTAGGCAACACAATAATATCTTAATTTTAGTCAAAACTGTGGTAGCTTATCGTAATTTGGCATATTATCATGTTGGTTAAATTTGCCCAGGCCTTTGTTGTGTTTGATTTAGTCCATAACCTACATAGAAGTTTCAAAATTTAATGTTTGTAAGGCTGTGTGGACTTAGATCAGAATGCATAGATGTGCACACTGATAATGGTCTATACTGTCTTTGAAATTAACCTGTGTGTGACATTTCAAATCGTTATGCAGTTGCTCCTAATAAAAATGAGATCTAAAAGTTTGAATGTTTAGCTTGAAGCAGTTGTTTTGCCTGTGAATATATAGGCAGTTACAACTGCTTCATGCGGAACCATCAAATTTGCAGAGCCATGAATGGATAGAGGTTGTAATTTGTAGCATTAAAATTTCTTATTCAAGATTACTAGCCATTAACAACATGCTGTAATAGAATTAATTTACCATCATTGAATAAATTTGTGATTGCAACATAAATACTTGATATTTCCAGTACTGTGTGTCATTTAATTGTCAAGGATAACACTTGATCTGAAATTTTGACTGGTGTATCTGTCTATTTACCTCTTGTCATGTTGAATGAATTTTTGCTAAAAATTTGCATCAAAATCATATGGCAAAAAGCACTGAAAGTTCCAACTGTAGGTCAATTTTTATTTGAAAAACTAAATCTTTTGACAATTTTGGTTTGAAAGTGAGAAACAGGTGGTGTAGACTTGCATCAGACTGCACATATGTGCAGGCTGATGTATGTCTATAGCTCCTGCCAAAGCAGGAATATTCCGGGTTCAGCATGACAAGGGTTAATTTTGAAAATGTAATAACCATTAAAACAGATGATAAAAAAAGTTGATCTGATAAAACCACACCTTAGTTATTTAAAAGTAAATGTTTGTTTTGCCCATGCTTGCTTCAATTACAGTGCTAACTAAAGGTACATTGGATACCATTATTTATGTTGGAATTATATAACGTCAGGTATATGGTGTATTTTATTTTGTAGAAGACAAAACTATTATTTCGTTCTAATACACCAATTGATAGTTATTGTATATTCCACAATTTGGGCAGTATAAAGTAAAACACCCATAAATGAAAAAAAGAGCTTTAGAATAGAGGGAGTAATGCCATTTTCATTATTATTCAGAAAGCACAACCTACCCTTTGTTCAGGATACAAAAAGATTGTGAACATTTAAAATTTCATCATGTTTTCAGTGTGTACTCAAATAGATATGATGGTAATATGGAAAGTTGGATAGAAATCCTGTAACATTTGAGCCTCTGCGTGAGGAGATTTCCAATAATTTCAAATATGCGCAAAGCAAAGACTCTGACCAGCCTGTGCATCCGCACAGTCTGACCAGAGACTTCACTATGGCATTATTAGATAGAAAGTCTCAATGTATCTGTACACAATCAGGTAACTTGATATTTACCGTATGTGGCTGTCAATGCTACTCAATGTTTGCATCTCACAATCAATTCAAATTGTTGGAAATGTCACGCACAGGCTCATTTTGCTAATGTTTGTTTAGTGTAGGCTGGATGCCAAACACTATAAATTAGAACTTAAAAAAAACCAACATGTAATAACCAACATGTGATAAAAAGTTTAACATAAATCTGTTCTAAATCTTTCAAAGACACAAGGGATATTAAATGTCATCACTTGTTCACTTCTAAGACTACTTTTCTTGTAAAACAACTCTTTCGAATACTGCCCTTGACCTTATACTGTTTGTAATGCACTGGATATTAGCAAGTAAGCGGGTAAAGAAACAACCCCAAAATGACCTATGAATTATTTAAAGCTAAAGGAATGTCTGATTCAGATTATGGTATTTGACAGTTTGCTATAAACCATCCAAACCTAAATCAATTACCATCCAAACCTAAATTAAGTTTTAAAGAAATAGCAATGTACTTGACAATGTCTAAATTATTTCTTCTTAATTCCGTAATTTCTAATTCAAGTTACCAAATTAT
This sequence comes from Fragum whitleyi, assembly GCA_948146395.1. Taxonomy (NCBI): domain Eukaryota; kingdom Metazoa; phylum Mollusca; class Bivalvia; order Cardiida; family Cardiidae; genus Fragum; species Fragum whitleyi. The sequence continues at coordinate 35,414,461 of OX411551.1, read as the reverse complement.
ATATAGTCATATACAAACTTGGTTAAGCATTGTTTTATCACTAGATTATCCTAATGACACATGGTTTAGAAATAATTGTTGTTAGAGGTGGTCAGTTTAAGAAAACTTTCCAGCAAACTAAAACATTACAAATCACTTAGTAAATCGAAGGGTAAATGCAATACTATTGTAAGTGCCTATAAATATATAGGCACTTACATAAGTATTACAGTGATCCCTCGAAACGTCTGAGTGACAAGGTGCTGTTTGCTGCAAGAAAGATCATATCATTTGATGGCAACCTAACCCTCTTAACGTAACTTGAATGAGGCAGAGTTGCAAGGCTTTTGTAGCACGTAGAATCAATACATGCAATTCTTCCTGAGGGCAAGCGCATGAGTGCACTCACAGGCTTACTTGATGGGTATTTATTGCTAGTATGATTACCATTAGAGAAAGGTGGTCATTTAAACAAGTTTGAGATCTTTGTACAAAACTATGATAAGTGCAATCACTACAATAATTTTGCACTTAAATCTCAAATTTTTAGTTCAGTGGTTATTCTATCATCCATTTTATCTTTTAAGTTTGTAGTGTGTTTCGATTTTGGATTAAATTCATTTCTGTATTTTTCATCTTTATATTTATCCAGGTTAAGATTAACTTAGTTTTGTGTATGTAGACACTCTTTTCACTGTTTTTAAATATTACTGTGTGTGCAATACCTCATTTTAAAAAAATGAAATGTTTTAGTCATCAGAGTACCAAGCCTTAGTAAATCTTTTTTTTTCAATGGTTCTAAATCAGAATTTCTTTCATATTGGATTACCACATTATGAGAGATCAATTCTTTGGACTGGTCTTAATTGAAAGAAAATGCAGATGATTTGTCAAAATTAATGAAATTTCCATGTTTTACGTCTTTTCTGGTAGAAAACATTGTAGAAATGAAGAAAGTGCTTGCTAGGAGACTCTTTAAGAGTTCTTAATTACCTAAAATAATTTTAGAATGATTTGGTCATTTTTTTTACTTTGATGCATGACCTTTCATTAAAGAATTATGGTGTTTTGAAATGAGTTTTAAGAAAACTTTGAAAAGTGAATGATAGATGTCTCATTGCTTTAAGGGTAGGGAGCCTCATTAAACTGTGTAGGTATCTACAACCTTTAAAAGCATAGAGAAATTTAAAAGAGACTTATCAAAAAAGATGTTAAGATTCTCCAATCTTTGACTGACAGAATCGACCAAGATCAACCTGTACAGACTAACAGTCAGATCTTGGCCTTACAGCTTTCTATTTAATTGTTGTTTGAAAAACTTGAGCCAAACCGGATAAAATGCATAAAGAAAAATCAATTTGAAAATAAAAGCTGGAAAGGCTTAATTATTCAACCATTAAGTACTCACATTGTGGATATGGAAGGAAAGAAATGATATTCAAATAAGGGCTTTGTACCTATGACTGAAATATTTCTCTACCTTTCTCTAACAGACAAGGGCAGTAACTTTTGTCCTATTGTAAGCTATGTTTTGTAAAGGGATGTAACCCTTGTAATTTTCTTTTTCAATTTGCCTGGGATCAATAGGAATAAATAAAAAAAAAGATTATATTCAGTCTATTTTGTTGTTGATCTTGTTTATTTATCCCACAACAAAAGAAGTCCTGCTAATGAATACTGTGATACTCTCCATGTATTCTTACGTCTTGGAAAGAGACATAATTATGCCTGTCCCTTTCAAATGTGTTGTCTACAGCCACATCACGTTGAAAACACCAGTTCTCGTCCAATCACCGAAGTTAAGCAAGGTTGAGCCTGGTTAGTACTATGCTGGGTGACTGCCTGGGAATACCGGGTGCTGTAGACTTTTCATTATAGCCGCTGTTGTAGCACAGTTGGAAGGGCATCTGTAAATCTAGAGGTCCTGGATTCGATCCCCGACAACAGCACCCATTCTTTCCAACTGAATTCCAGTTACTGTTATATTGATTAAAACCAGGTAAGCTCAATTCAATGGTTCGAGGCAAAACAGATGTAACTGCCTGAATGTTTGTAGGCAGTTCCATCCGTTTTGCTCTGAGTTATCGATTATTGTTTTAGAGCCCACTTGTGGTGTGTGAGAGGTACATGTTACTCGGTCGGGAACCTTTGGTAATTCTACTGAATAGACCTCGGGAATATTGAGGGCGCAGACATTTAAGTGCGTCATATCACACATAGGGTTATCTTACGTCACAAACGTGCTATGTCTGTCCTTATTTGTTTTGACCATTTCCCCTACAAGAGGATGCCATAGAGAAATTTTGTGATAGCTCCAAGGTCAAGGTCATAGCTCAATTGTGTAAAGTGAAGCTTATTCAGAGCAAATTGTCCATTATTCCGTTCAAGATCAATGTCAAGGTGACATAAATATGTTGTTTCCACACCTGGAACAACAATCTAGTTACATTTAACCTCATGCTGTGGCATTGACCTTGAAGTGATATTAAACTTTCATAATTCACAAATACTTCTGATAGAGAATAATTGTGCGAAAGTCAATTCAAAGCCATAAGTAAAAGTAGGCGCTACGTTTGGTGTAGCCTTAACTCTTAACATTTAAGAGGTGAAGATATTATTTGTTGATTTCAATGAGGTATGAAACTAAAAACCTAATCACACTATGAATACATGAAGCAGATTCATTCATGTGTGTGATAAGGTGTTTAGTTTCATACCTCCATAAAATCAACAAATATCTTCACATCTTATAATTTAATATCATTAAAGCAAAAATGTAAAGGTTTGCCAGTTATGAAACAGATTTCTTATGGAACTACTTATGGAAGCTTAAAAAGCAACTGCATGCTCAAAATTGTTTTCATTGAGGAATAAAACCAACATTTCAGCCAATCCGAACTAGCAAATATTGATGGACATAACTGAAATTTAATTCTTTAACCTTGAGCTGTGTGTGCTCTCTGAAAGCTTCTTTTAAATGACATGTTTCTTATTTTGAATTCCAAAATGAGATGCTCCAGACAGTCACAAGCCTAACATTTCAATGGCTCAGTGCTATACAGTTGTAACTGCCTATAGGCAGTTACAAATGTTTCACGCTGAGCCATCAATTTGGTCTTGAGCTATGACCTTGCTCTTGCAGCTATCCAACAATTTCTATCTTACTGGCACATCTCATAACCGACAAAATTTTGTTGCCAAACTATCTTTTACCCACTCATAATTGAAGATGGTCTCTAGACTTGCTGAATTTTAACATTTAGATGGCTCAGTGTGAAACAGTTGTAACTGCCCATAAACTTATAGGCAGTTACCACTGTTTTGTACTGAGCTGGCCATATGTCTTTGAGCTTTAATCTTGGAGCTAAACAGCAATTTCTTTCAAATGCCCAAATTATCATGATGAAGAATTGTGTTGCTGATTATTTTTAACACCGATCCATAAATTTAGAAATGATGGCCTGATTAGAGCTTGGACAAGTCGAAATTTTATCCCAAGGTACCCAAGATCTCATTTCTGGCTGGTGCTCAAGTACCTGGGGCCCGTTTTACTAAACTTATTAGACAAAAAATAATCGTAAGTCAAAATCTCATATCGTACCTTGTGTTTTCATTTAATTTTAGATTCTGCCTTGCAATATCTCATCGGAATCGTCTTTAGAAGACGATTCCAATGAGATGATGCATGGCGGAATTCAATATTTCGTTACTTATTTAGAAGCAACTTAATTTTTTTACTTACGCAAAAAATGATCGTAAGAGGTTTAGTAAAATGGGCCCCTGATGTTTATTGTCCATATATACCAGAGAAAAAAGTATCGCAACATCTTAAATGTATAGCTACAAGAGTATGATCAATAAAGCCAGAATATGAACCCCATCAATTATATATTTGGCATTCTTTGACACCAAGTATGTGAACTGATACCTCCTTTTCAAAATCTAGCTTCAGTGTTACAAAAGATATGATGATCTTAATATCCAACAACTGATCCTGGTATGAGGAAACGTGGATGCCATAATTGGCGTTGCTTTTGGATATGACATTGTATGAAATTGACTGTGTGCTGATCATTCTTGGATAAAAGACAATGATCAAGTTGATATCCCATGTAGCATTATTATTAGATACAACCATAGTTTATTGGGTATGAATATTTTATGAAAACATGTTCTTTTTGTAATGGTTATAAAATGAATGAAATGTCTGAATTAGAGAAAAGGCCTTGTTTGTCAGTTTTATTGCCAATCATAAGGCATACTGGAAATGTTTGTGTATAACATGCGTCAAGTAACTACAGTTTACTTTTGCTCAGAATTACTTTTGTGAAAATCAAATGTTGCAATCCTTTTTAGCTCACCTGAGCACGAAGTGCTCAAGGTGAGCTTTTGTAGGTAGGTGGATGTCCGTCCTCCGTCGTGCGTTGTCCGTCCGTCAATATTTACCTTGTATGCACTCTAGAGGCCACACTTTTTGCCCAATCAACCTGCAATTGGGTCAGAATGATTGTCTTGATAAAATCTCAGACAAGTTCGAAAGTGGGTCAACTGGGGTCAAAAACTGGATCACAGGGTCAAATTTTGGAAAAAAAAACTTGTATGCACTCTAGAAGCCACATTTTTGCCCATTCAACCTGAATTTTGGTCAGAATGATTGTCTTGATGAAATCTCGGACAAGTTTGGAAATGGGTCAACTGGGGTCAAAAACTGGGTCATGGTGTCAAATTTTGGAAAAACCTTGTATGCACTCTAGAGGCCACATTTTTTACCTGATCAACCTGAATTTTGGTCAGAATGATTGTCTTGATGCATTCTCGGACTAGTTTGAAATTGGGTCAAATGGGGAAAAAACTAGGTCACAGGATCAAATCTTAGAAAAACCTTGTATGCACTTTAGAGGCCACATCTTTTGCCAAATTAACCTATAATTTGGTCAGAATGATTGTCTTTATGGAATCTTGGTAGAGTAAGAAAGTTGGTCAACTGGGGTCAAAACTAGGTCAGGGGGTCAAATCTTAAGAAAACCTTGTATGCACTCTAGAGGCCACATTTTTTGCCCGATCAACCTGAAATTTGATCAGAATGATTGAATTGATGCAATTTTGGATGAGTCTGAAATTGGATCAACTTGGGTCAAAAACTAACTAGCTTATGGAGTCAAATTCTAGGAAAACCTTGTTAGTCAACTTGAAAATTGCATAAAAGGAATCTCTAGTTGTATAGAAGCAACAGCATGGTTAAGCTGAGTGACATTTATTTATCATTCTTTTTCTAAACCTACTTTAAAGATTTGAGACAGTTTATTCAGGTGAGCAATTTAGGGCCACTATGGCCCTCTTGTTTCTTTGGGTATATTGTTTTATAAACTGAATTAAAAAATTTCTGTAAAGGTGAGTATACAAATTCCAACATGGTTGCAAGTGTTGCAAGTCTGTGACTTGCAAATAAGTATCCATGACTCCCAAAAAATATCTGATGTTACTCCGAAGGACCATTTGGAAATCTGGTGGCACTCATTCTTTAGAACTATTTGTCTCTCACCAATCAGAGACCGATGCGAGATAGCAGCTGGAGGCTAGGAAAAGGATGTAGTGGTAGTACTGGTGTGAAAAATAACAGGAATCCATTGTTAGGTGCTCCAGCCAACGCAATATAACTGACAGACTGTTGAAAGCAGCGTAAAGCCCCATTCAAACAAAACAAAACCAGTTGGAAATCAACTTCAGAAAAGAATTGAAGACCGTCTTAAATAGTCTTAAATTCTTTTCTGAAGTTGATCCCTAAAAGTACATAGTGCTTATTCAAAAGTCAGGTAACAGGTAATGATTCAGGACCTGGGTAGAAATGTTAATCTCACAATACCTGGTATTCTAAAATGGTGCAAACTGTTTGCAAATTTAACCCTGCTTTGCATTTGCGCTTGTGCACAAAGTGGAATATTATTTGCACATTTTGCACAGTTTTGTTATTCTGAACACAGGGCTGTTTCTAATGACATTCCAATCTTGAAGTCGTGGGTTCAATCCCCGGTGGCGGCAAATATCCTTTCTGATGTTTGTCTCTCACCAATAGGTAGATAATCGTAAACCAATGTGAGATAGCAGTCGGAGGCTAGGAAAGGTTGTAATGGTAGTACAGGTGAAAGAAATACCAGGAATCCATTGTTAGGTGCTCCGGCCTCCGCAATATATGGCAAAATTGTTGAAAGCGGCGTAAAACCCATTCAAACAAACAAATCTAATGACATTCTGTCCTATATATCAAGAAATATATGGTTTTCCCTGTGAAACCAATCCTGTACAGACCCATTATTGTATCCATGATAATACATCTTTGATCTTACATCTTCGAGAAAATACTGTGGAAAGGTGAGCTTAACATAAAAAACAACAAGATTTTTGAAGCATTATAATTTATGTTTAATCAATTCAAATTTTCACTGAATATCTCGGACAAAAAAAATCTACATCAGGGCCTGTAATTATAAAATTTTGTTTAGGCTCACCTTGAATTCACTCAATCTTAAACTCGAACTGTATTTTCTGATGAAATATGAACATTTACAATTCTTGAAAATGACACTATTTTGGTAAAATGTTATTTTAAATAACATGAGCCTGTGCATGACATTTCCAGCAATTTCAAATACGCGCTAAGCAAATAATCTGGCCAGTCTGTGCATCTGCACAGTCTGACCAGAGTCTACACTATGCACTTTGTAGATAAAAGAGGTCTCAAAGTGTCCCTAGCCAGTCAGGTTATCTTCAAATTTAACCCTTGTCATGTTGAACCCGGAATATTCCTGCTTTGGCAGGAGCTATAGACATACATCAGCCTGCACATATGTGCAGTCTGATGGTAGTCTACACCACCTGTTTCTCACATTCAAACCAGAATTGTCAAACGATTTAGTTTTTCAAATAAAAATTGACCTACAATTGGTACTTTAAGTGCTTTTTGCCCTTTGATTTTGATGAAATTTTTAGCCAAAACTTATTCAGCATGACAAGGGTTAACAGTTGATACTTTTAGTGCTTTTTGCTCTTTGATTTTGATGAAATTTTTTAGCCAAAACTTATTCAGCATGACAAGGGTTAACAGTTGATACTTTAAGTGCTTTTTGCCCTTTGATTTTTATGAAATTTTTTAGCCAAAACTTATTCAGCATGACAAGGGTTAACAGTTGATACTTTTAGTGCTTTTTGCCCTTTGATTTTGATGGATTTTTTTAGCCAAAACTTATTCAGCATGACAAGGGTTAACAGTTGATACTTTTAGTGCTTTTTGCTCTTTGATTTTGAGGAAATTATTTAGCCAAAACTTATTCAACATGACAAGGGTTAACAGTTGATACTTTTAGTGCTTTTTGCCCTTTGCTTTTTGATATTTTTTTAGCCAAAATTATTCAGCATGACAAGGGTTAACAGTTGATACTTTTAGTGCTTTTTGCCCTTTGATTTTGATGAAATTTTTAGCCAAAATTTATCCAGCATGACAAGGGTTAAGTATGTGATTGTCTAGACTGGTTAATGCTTGTCCTTTATTCACATATCAAACTGTTGGAAATGTCACACACAGGCTCATAAAATTGTAGAGTATAAGTTGAAATACTACATGTATTTCCTCTAATAATAGTGTCCTCCCTAAAAGTAGCACCCCTACATTTTTTACTGAGAAACCCCACTTCAAGTGCCTAAATTTTAGGAACTTTTGAGACTTCTCTAATTTAAGATAAATTTCCTCTAAACAATCATTTATATGATTGTTTAGACAAAATTTACCTCAAATTAATGGGAAAAGGGCCTGAAAGACATCAATTTTAATGATTTTTTTTTAAAACAGAAAATACATACTAATTAAGCCCCCTGACCATGTTATGTTTAGCTACCGGGAGCATTTATTAGGAGAAATATGGTAACATTTTATTTGAAGTCTGAGTAAACTCTCAGTTGAGTTCCAAAACAATCCAGCTTCTCAGATCTAGAAACTAAATATATGTATATTTCATAACTAAATTTAAAATAAATTATCACAGATAAAACTTAAAATAAAATTTAAATAAGAACAAATAAAACTAGCAGACTAATACCCCCACCAGAGCTTTATTCCAGTGTAGGAGATAAAGAATCTTTGGATTAGGTTCAACAGTGACCTTGACCTTTGCGACCCAAAAACAATAAAGCCCTTCATGGTAATTGTCATGGGCAACAATTGTATAAAGTTTCATTATTCTAGGTCACTTTGTTCTTCAGTTAGAGTCGGGAAACCAAGGTCTACAGAAAAACAAATGGACAGACAGACAGTTTGTAGTGAAACAAATATACCCCCCTCTACTTTGTAGGTTGGTGTATAAATACAATTTCCATTGTATTGAAATTAGAATAACTTTTTACCAACTGGAGAGGGTAATAGTTGTTAACGAACAATTTCATGTTAACAAGCAATTTCACAATTGTTAGATAGAATTAAACCTTCCAAAAAAATTGTGCTACTTATTTTAGTCATTGAAAATCATTGCCCATTTCTTTTGATTTTTTTCCCAGTAAACTCAATTCTTGCTCGAGTGACCACATCTATTTAGTGACCTTTTTTAAATTCCGTTCTTTAAATCATATTATCATAAAGTAGGTATTGTTGGTCTAAAAATTAATGAAATGAATCCAATGTTGTTAAAACTCACCAGAATCGTCTCAATAAGATTATTTTATTGAGTTTTTACAACATAGGATTACTGAGAATTTTGCAAAAAGATGCATATTCAGTCAAAATGTATGTTTCTTATTTATCATCAAAACATGTATTAAGTGGCCATTTTCCTTGAGAAACAGTTTGATCTACAATGTTTGGACTTAACTGTCTATCGGAACAAAGTTGAATAACGATCAAGACAGTTGCAATAGCTATCAATGATTTCTTAAGGTAGAGTGAAATAGTTAATGCTCTAAACCATGAATAAAGGGTACTGTTTTACTACAAATAAATTACAGATTAAAGATGAAATGTGAACTAGACAGCATTCCTTTTTTGGAGGTCAGACAAATTTAAGTAAAAGATTTTAAAAAAATAGCTTTGTACACAGGTATTCATACAAATAGGTATGACCCCCTTGTTCTCAACTTTGAAACATTTGTGACATGTTTTGATAATGGTACCTAGCTTCGCATGTGTACTCTCATATGTAGGGTTTTTCCTTAATATTTTACGAATGTTCTTTATCTTGAACTCGGCACAACTTTACCTATGAATGTGTAAAGGAAATGGTACTACGCATTTACATGTGTACTCACATGTGTACTCACATGTGAGTACACCTACAAAAGTGTTGTACTGTTTTTAATATTTGAAATTCCATGGCTCAGCCCAAAACAGTTGTAACTGCCTATAAACATATAGGTAGTTTAAAGCGTTTTGCACTGAGCCATCAAATTGTTCTCATATCCTGAATGCAGGGCTGTTTGGTGGATCAATAAGAAAATAAGCAATAAATAAATTTAACCGTTTAGAACATGTATTGTAAATGTATTAAGGTAGAAGACCAGTAATAGTTCTGCAACCTTTTGGAACTCATGACCTTTCACAAAGTTGACCAAGGTTTCCTAATGAAAATCATTAGGAAACCTTGGTTAACACTGTTAAAGTTCATGACTTGCTAAACATTGCAAAACTATTACTGGTCTACTACCTTACAGTGGACCAACTTTTACTGGAATACAGTACGGAACATCAGGAATTTGACAATCAGATTGGGACGTGATTGAACGCTGAGCGGTGATTGAACGTTTATGAATGATCGTGATTGCCCGCTGAACGTTTTTTCTTCTGATTGGATTGAACGCTTTCTATGCTAAATCCGACCGTTCAATCAAATTGAACGGTGCGTTCAATCATTCAATTAAAACATAAATAACGAAAGAAATTAAACGAAATATGAAAATTATATTTTTCCAAGCATGTTTTTTTTTTCCAATTTATCCGCAGGGGTCCAAAGCAAATTACCTACAATCATGTTGTAAAGATTATTTCCCTTGAATAAAAAGCCGCCATTTACACACGCAACTGAACTCTAATTAAAAAAAAAAAAAACTTTTTGGAAAAATTCTCATGTTTCCAGATTTTAATCTTGAAAACCATTGGCTGGAGTTAAAATAAGCTTCGTTAAGACAGGACATTGATCTTATTTAAGAATACTTGGTAGGATCGCCAAAGAAATCGACAGTTGAATATGATGTCAATTTTTCGGACCTCGAACCTTTCGACCTGTCGACTTTACTGCATGTGGTCATTAAGCCTACTAGATGCCGTTGACTAGTCGGGTCGCCAACGATAGTGGCTGATACCAAAATGAAGTAAACCGGTCAGAAAAGAATATAAAACTCTGTGTCTGTGATGTAAAAAAAGGAAACCTGAGCCAACCAGATGATTAGACCTAGCCCGGTCCATTCACAGGGCATTGCATTGAATGAATGAATTAGATGTCAACTTATCAGAAATTTGTCATCAATTTCATCAACTATTCTACATTAAGTCATCAGTGATGCCTCACCAAAGCAAACAGAGTGTTTATGTGACTGTAGCTTAAGCAAAAGAGGAACATACACTTTCTATTGGTCGATATATTTGTCACTATTTATCTATCGCATTACAGTCAATAGTTCAAAAATTAAAGTAAAATGCATGTATATAAGTGTCACCCAGTAAAAATAGTTGTCATTGTTTGTTAAATTATGAAATTAATATTGAGATATGAAACTAATAATTTAGAATTAATAATTGAATTTGAATTTAGATTTTGATTTAAAGTTTAAGAAAGAATTATCAGTTGATCTTTGTTAAGGTTTACTATCTATAACTCAACAGGAATTCTTAGTATGCAACATATGGTAATATTTAGAACCCTATGTATCTTTGATAACTTTAAGCTAGTGGAACTATTTCATTAGGCACATTTGGTTTATCTGTTACAGTTAATTATTGCAAGTAGGTGTTAGATTTGTTTGATGTTTAATGACCCAGGAAGAAAAGGAGGGAAAGTGGAAGCTTGGGCAATTGACCAATCAGAATGAGAGAAACAAGTTAATTAAGATGTATAGATGTAAGAATAGTTCTGATTGGTTGAGATTTTAGTAGGAGGTCATGTGATGTCTGAGAAGCTGAGAGGGAACTTTGAGTATGATAGGGACAGAATGTGTTTGGCTTTTGAATGATTAAGATTGGATTTTAGATATTGACTTTGGCTTCAGAAGAATTTAGGATTTAGAAACTTTGGTGTTGAATTAGAAAATATATAAGAATTTGAAATGACAAAGTGGGAAAGATCAAAATAGATGGACAGTGTTTGTTGAACTTGATATATTGAAAATAGCAAATTATAGAAATTGAAACTTAGAACTCAACATTGTCTTGACTTAGTTAATTCCGAAATTAACCCCAAATAAAGAACCCACATTTATGTTAGAAAATCCCCCGGTGATATAATGGTGGTTGAATCCGCGTACGATACTCGTTGATGGTTTAATTTGGATTAAAAGTTATATCTGTGAAAATGGCTAAATCCAGTGAAAGGCGATGTAATGGGCTTACAGTGCCTATTTTTGAAGAAGGGGACAGTGCCAAGTTATGGCTTAAAAGATTCACACAAGTGTCAGTGTTGAAAAAGTGGAATGAGGAGGAAAAGTGTGCTCATTTTAATATTTCTTTGGGAAAACACACTGAGACATGGTATCTTGGACTCACTGAAAATGTACACAATAACTTTGGAGAGTTGAGCAAGCAGTTCCTTGAGAGGTATGAAACTACATACAACAGTAGAGTTTCTACTTATGCTGAATTCTTGGATCTGAGACAGGGCTCTGATCCAGTGGACAAATACATTGAGACCGTTGTGAAATGTGGGCGATCCATCCAGAAGCAGGACAGCGAAATACTAGACAAGCTGATCCATGGACTCAACAGGGAGATAAGAAATTTTGTAATCTTGAAGGAGGCCGAAACCCTGGAGGATGTGAGGAAATACGCGATTATGGGACAATCACTGACTAGCAACCAGGAGGAAGTGTCTAGTGTTCGATCTAAGAGGCGCAGGGACTCGGACATTAGTGACAGTGAAAATGTGAATAGGAATAACCGTGACTATAAACCCCATCATGGACGTAATACGAGGAGGAGAATTGGTGAAGCGTGTATACACTGTGGTGAGTACAGTCACATTTCTTCTCTGTGTAAATTCAAGAATGACGAGTGCTACAAATGTCATAAGATTGGTCACATAGCGCGTATGCATCGCCCTTATATTAGGAGATAGGGACTCGCGCCTATCCCTAAATCCTTTGGGGATGGGCACAATAAGGAAAATTTGGCAGACACTGACATCTGCATTGGAAAGGCATACAAACTAGGTTCAGAGAAAAATTTGGTAGATGTCAGATTGGGCAAATTTTCAGTGGCAGCCATGCTTGATTCTGGTGCGTCCATTTCTTGCTTAAGTCATGACACTTATAAAAGAAGTGGGCTAGCCAAAGAGTTTGCACTACAAGAGTCAGATGTACATGCAGCTCAGACTGTAGATGGAAGCCATATGAAAATTTTGGGCAAAATTGTTATTCCTTTAACCATCTGTAGGCTTACTTTGACCCAGACTTTCTATATTTTTAAACGATTGAATCAGTCTGTGATACTTGGGAGAGACTTTCTCAAAGAGCAAAAAGCACATGTGGATTTTGACAATGACATTTTGGAAATTCAAGGAGGTCTAGTTGTCACGCAAATGTTTTCTGCCCCGCAAAAGTCTAGTCTGGCACGTCTGATAAATAGAATTAGCATTCCACCAAGGTCAGCTACTATAGCGAGAATCAAGGTCAGAAAGTCTGTTTTCAAAGGTATGACTTTAGTTGAGCCACTTAGAACCTTACCATCAAAACACAATGTTATAGGAGCCCGATCTATTGAAAACATTCATAATAACCAGGCATGTGTTCAGATTCTAAATCCAACACATGAATGGTTATATTTGAAAGCAAATGAGCCTGTTGCTAGAGTAGATTCGTTAGAGAAAAGTGCTATTTTGTGTGAAATTGATGATTGTTCACCTGAGAGTGTATCCAACCTTATCAGTAATACACAACACAATATGCAATCATGCAATACATCACACCATTCCACACCACCCACTGACACAAGCATTCCATGCATTAATGAGTTGCAGACAGACACTCATTACATAGATATAGCCAAATCACTGGGAGTTGACCTTTCACATTCCACTTTGACTGAAGAGCAGAAGAGAAGACTTTTAATCTTGACTGGGAAAAATAGAGATGTTTTTGCAACATGTACTGCAGAGTTAGGCCATACTGATTTACACCCTCACAAGATTATCACACAGGATGTTCCACCTGTTAGGAGACCTCAATACCGAACTACCCCAGAACAGAAGGCTGAGATTGAGCGACAGACTCAGGAACTTGAGGAACATGGGATCATTTCCAAGTCGAATACCCTTTGGCAAGCTCCCGTTTTGCTGGTAAAGAAGAAATCTGGTGATTATCGTTTTGCGGTCGACTTCCGAGGCCTTAACAAGGTAACTCATCCGATTAACTTCCCTATCACCCATTTCCAAGATGTAGTTGATTGCCTAGGACAAGCTAAAGCCAGCATTTACTCGGTTCTCGACATGGCTCAGGGATTCTTTCAAATACCATTGGACCCAGAAACGAAACACAAGACAGGATTCGTCACTCACAACGGAGTATGGGAATTCAATCGGCTACCATTTGGATTGATGAATTCGCCGATGGCATTTTCAATGGTAATGACAGAGGTTTTGAGAGATTTCAGCTACAAATTTGCACTTACATATATAGATGATTGTCTTATTTTCAGCCAAAATTTTGATGAACATCTTTTGCATTTATCACAGGTCTTTGATAGGTTTAGACAGGCTAACCTTAAGCTAAAGCCAAGTAAGTGTTATTTTGCAGCAAAGGAGGTCAAATATCTTGGACATCGTTTCACGCAGGAGGGAATAGGAGTTGATCAGGAGAAGATAACTGCAGTCATCAATTTTCCCACTCCAAAGAACCAGACAGAAGTTAGGGCTTTTCTTGGACTTTCAGGTTACTACCGCCGTTTCGTAAAAGGTTATGCAGCAATTGCCAGACCATTGAATCAGTTGTTGCAGAAGGATTCCAAGTTCATTTGGACGGACGACTGTGAATCTGCATTCAATTCCCTGAAAGAGAAACTGACATCCCCACCAATTTTAGCCTTCCCAGACTTTTCTGAAGATGCAAAGTTCCTTTTGTACACGGATGCAAGCAACCTGTCAATTGGATTTTTACTTGGTCAGAAGGATAAGGAAGGACGAGAAGTAGTGATTGGTTATGCTGGAAGATCTCTACGCCCAGCTGAGAAAAATTGGGGAATCAGCGACTTGGAAGGACTTGCACTTGTAGAAGGAATACGGTATTTCCATACATATCTAGCCAACAGACCCTTCACTGTCTACACTGACCACATTGCTTTGAGAACTTTGAAGGAAAACAGATCTACAGGACGTTTAGGTAGATGGGCTGTATTTCTTCAAGGTTACCAGTATGAAGTGGTTTACAAGAGTGGAAAGCATCATGGAAATGCCGATGCCCTTAGCCGTAGGCCTTATGCTAGTGTTGACCCAGGTCAAAAGACAACAGATGCAGACGACCCACAAATAGATCCCCAAGTTTGTTCAATATCAACACCTACTCCTAAAGTCTACAAAGAATACACCCTTCACTTTTCAGAAACAGATTTGGATAAGGTAAACAAAGTATCAGCTAGCCCTAGATTAAACTCCCTTTCAACTATGATTAATGCAATTGATACGTACAATACCATGGACCCCATCAACCATTTAAGAGAGATATGCAACATGACACCGGAGAAACTTAGGCAGGCCCAAATTGCAGATAGCGATTTCACGGCAATGTTCGCCTACAAAGAAGAAGGAAAGGTACCGGAGCAGACAAATATTGCGCATAGACTTGTTGCAGAGTCCCAGTTTTATGAGATAGACAATGGTGTTCTCCATCATCTTTACTATCCACGTACCAAGGGACATAAATGGACTGATGTGAAAAAGCAAGTTGTCATCCCGCACACATTAAGAGATGCAGTTCTAAAGTCGTACCATGATGCTTTGTATGGAGGTCACTATGGAATTGAGAGGACGTATGAAGCAATAAGGATGAAGTACTTTTGGCCGTCAATGTACAAGGACATCAAACTATATTGTCAGTCTTGTGAACCATGTCAGCGGACCAAGAGATACATGCATCCCCAGAAAGCACAGCTTCAACCACTACCAATAGGAGACGTCTTCTCCAGAGTTCACATGGATCTATTAGGACCTCTTCCAACCAGTGAGCACAAGTACAAGTATGTTTTCCTAGTATGTGACTCCTTTTCAAAATGGTGTGAAGCATACCCACTGTATTCCTTGGAAGCAAAAGAAGTAGCCTGGAAACTATATGATGAATGGATATGTAGATATGGCTGTATGAATTCAATATTGACAGACAGGGGAAGTAACTTCATGTCAGCTTTGATGAAGGAACTCTGCAGTATATTCCAAATCAACAAAATTAGCACCAGTTCATATCACGCAGCAACCAACTCAGCAGCCGAAAAGATGAACAGTGTGATTTTGCAGAAACTCAGGATATACTGTAACAAGAAACAGACTGACTGGCCACAACTACTTCCTAGCATTATGATGAGTTACAGAATGTCTCCAGCTATAGACTCAACTCAATATTCACCATATTACATTCTATTTGGTAAGGAATGCAGACTACCACTTGATACAGCCCTCATACCAACAGAAACATCAGGAACTACAGCAGAGGAGCACTTGCGCAGGATCATAGAACATCAGACTGTGTGCAGGGAACTAGTGAAAGAGAACATCAAAACTGCCCAGGAAAAGTACAAGAAGAACTATGACCGGAATGCCGGCATACCAGATTTTAAGGTGAGAGACAGTGTATGGCTTTACAACCCTAAAACGCAACCAGGACTAGCACCAAAACTAACAGCAAAATGGTATGGACCCTACTACATCACAGAGAAGACAGGACCTACCAATTACAGGCTGCGGGATCAGAAAACCCACAAAGTATTGAAGAGTGTTGTCCATTCAGACAGATTAAAGCCATACTACAACCCTGCTCTCAGACCTACTAATGTTCCAGAGGCATATAGGAGGCAACAGCCTGAGCCAATTGATATGGAGGATGATGAGCATGAAACACAAGGAAATAAACAAGATGAAACAAGGCCTTCGACTTCGAATGATAGAGAAGAAGCAGGAAACAGAAGTTCACAGAGTACCGTAGCTCCTGACAGTGACCCTAAGGAATGGGATATTGAAAAAATTCTAAAGGCATCACATTATAAAGGATGCATGGTATACAGAGTGAAGTACAGAGAAAAGAACAGTGAAAACTGCAAAACAGAGTGGATTTATGCTGAGGATTTACCATTAAGCCTGAGGAAAGACTTCCACATTAAATATACATTTTCTGGTAAGAGACGCAAAAAGGTCACTTCCAAACCCTCAGCATAATACACACACACATATTAGTACACAAACTACACTCCAGGAGATAATTAACAATTATGCACATTATAGTGATTATGCAATTGATAAGAAGTTGATACACAATATCCATAAGTAAGGTGTTAAATGGCTCAAGTAAGGTCAGAAAGAATTTTGGATTTGTTTTGTGACAAAATTTAAAAATTTAAAGCCTATAGGTCAATTTTTGCGACATTTAGTTGGGGACGGGACCAAAACTTTTCAATATTCAATTTAACCTTTCTTAATCATTTTCAACTTTACAAGATGGAGAAATTGTATTTGTATGCCTAAGTTACTATTTTAGATTCTACAGGGAGAAGCAATTACAAAGTTGAGACAAGGAAATAAGATAATGTTAAGTAACATGTGCACATGAAGATTGGAGAAATAAGGGTTAAGGCAGTATATTTCAGTCTAAAATTTGACTATCATGCATACTGGTCTTAGTCGATAAACCCTGAGAATAAGTACTTAGGTCAAACTTCAAGTAAGGTATTTTAAGTATAAGGGCAATGCAACGCAGAACTCAAGTTATTCACTGTGCACAAGATGATATATTGAGAGTTGAAAATTAAAGGAGTTGTAGCAAAGATGAAGCACAAGGCATTTTTGAAATTACATTGATGAAAATGTGAGTGTACTGATTGCAGATGTAGATAATACATTAAATTGAGAAAAATACAAAAAAAAAGTAAAAGTTAGAAAACATTTAAGGTACAGATTAGATGAGAAGAAGAAACCAAACTGAGTGTAAATGAACAGGTTTTGTAAATTTATATGTATTGTAAATTGGATTTTGACTGTCCATCTAGAGAGAGAGAGCACCTTACTGTACAGAAATTTTATTTAATGCAATAATTTAATTGTTTAAGTTCAGTTTGCGGAGCAAACTTATTGAGGGCAGTTGCATGTGTCACCCAGTAAAAATAGTTGTCATTGTTTGTTAAATTATGAAATTAATATTGAGATATGAAACTAATAATTTAGAATTAATAATTGAATTTGAATTTAGATTTTGATTTAAAGTTTAAGAAAGAATTATCAGTTGATCTTTGTTAAGGTTTACTATCTATAACTCAACAGGAATTCTTAGTATGCAACATATGGTAATATTTAGAACCCTATGTATCTTTGATAACTTTAAGCTAGTGGAACTATTTCATTAGGCACATTTGGTTTATCTGTTACAGTTAATTATTGCAAGTAGGTGTTAGATTTGTTTGATGTTTAATGACCCAGGAAGAAAAGGAGGGAAAGTGGAAGCTTGGGCAATTGACCAATCAGAATGAGAGAAACAAGTTAATTAAGATGTATAGATGTAAGAATAGTTCTGATTGGTTGAGATTTTAGTAGGAGGTCATGTGATGTCTGAGAAGCTGAGAGGGAACTTTGAGTATGATAGGGACAGAATGTGTTTGGCTTTTGAATGATTAAGATTGGATTTTAGATATTGACTTTGGCTTCAGAAGAATTTAGGATTTAGAAACTTTGGTGTTGAATTAGAAAATATATAAGAATTTGAAATGACAAAGTGGGAAAGATCAAAATAGATGGACAGTGTTTGTTGAACTTGATATATTGAAAATAGCAAATTATAGAAATTGAAACTTAGAACTCAACATTGTCTTGACTTAGTTAATTCCGAAATTAACCCCAAATAAAGAACCCACATTTATGTTAGAAAATCCCCCGGTGATATAAGCAACGTTTGAAATAAAATAAGGCCCGGTTTGTCTGATTTGGAGCCGGTTTGACTATTTTTGGGGGCCGGTATGACTGTATTGGGGCCTGTTTGACCATGGGACTGGTTTGACGGGTTCCCTATCTATCTACTGCCTATTTCCCCTTTCGGGTATTACTGGCAAGTGTGTGTCTGTGCTGAATGAAAACTGTTAGTCATTGGTTAGGGTGCCAGATACATTTATTTCAGATTGTGACAAAAAGCTGGGTGAACTGGGGCTGACTACTAAGTGCCAATTTATTAACACCTTGATGACATTAGGGCTTGAACCACTAACTTCCAGGTCAAGAATCAAGTTCCTTTACCACAATGACACTGAGTGAGATACACTGTTTTATCCAAAGTGAATGCTAGAATTAGTTCTAGTTATAATCTCTCACATAAATTACCTCAAATATTTTACATCTCGACTAAAAGTGGTCAATCTATGCTGTTTGTGACTCATAATATTTCATAATGTTAACCTAGTTTCCAAATGAAATCATTAGGAAACCTCGGTTTAACTTGTTAAAGTTCATGCCTCCTGAAATGTGCGGAACTTTTACGAGTCCACTATCTAAATAGGGTTCCTTGTGAAAAGTCTGAGCAGAATCATAATAAAAGGGCATCACGGAAAAGTCTGAGGCAGAGCGATGTTTGGCGTATTTTGTAATGGCAGAGGGTTTCGGATTTGGTGAATATTGATACAGAATCAACAGAGTGGAGCCTAATGATGTCTAGGAAATTCCGGAATGTTTACATTTTTGCCCCTTATGAAAGATGTATGATGCTGTTTTACGACTAAAAATGGAACCGTAAATTCATTTTAAAAACAAATTATCCACTATCTTGGATATCTGGGGAAAACCTTGTTTGGGTGGGGAAATTCGTTTGGGAGGGGAAAAGGTCCATTTTGGGGGGAAAATCGCTGAGGGGAAGGGGCCGATATTCAGCCCCAGTTTCTCAGTAAAAAAACCACCTGCAAATGATAATCATTAGGAAACCTCGGTTAACATTGTTAAAATTCATTGCTTTGAAGTGTTGTGAAACTATTACGGGTCCACTACCTTCAAACCAATACTGATCTGGCAAAATATTGATCCCTGTTGGACTATACTCTCTGCATTGACTGAGCAAGATGGTAACATTTTTAGTAGAATTCTAAATACAGAAAAGCCTTATAATATTACTTATCTTTAAAATTGAATTTCAATTGACCTGAGGTGTGTTTTTTTAGGTTGAAGAATTTTAAGATTTATTTTTATTTTTTAATCTGGATATCTCGGGATATTCCGATTAAAAATCTTAAGATATCTTCAAAATCTTAATCTATAAAACGCACCTCTTTGCTTGATCATTATTGTTTTATCAAATGCATTTTTTCAACTATTGATTGAATTTATCATTGGACAAGAGACAAAATTAACAAGTTTAATTGTACTTAGCTACTGTTGTTTCACCCTGAAATTGAATTTTATCTGTATCAAATTAATCAAATGAAAAAGTAAGAGTTTAGTTTAAACTCTGAGACTTCATTTCCTGCTATTCACAATTTGACTTTATAGTAGGGTAGAATGACTCATTGATATGGAAAGGAAGGTGCTACTTAAGAGAATAAAGAATCAGATAGGCAGTTATTAAAAACAGTTTATGTATTAATTGAACAGGTCATATACAGATTTTTTTAGGGATTTTTGTTTGGTATGTCTTGTTTATAGAATTAAATAAATGTAATTACACTCTATTATGCATTTTGTAAATATTTGGTCCAATAACAGGTTCAAATCCTTTTGTTTTGACCATTTCTACTACAAGAAATACATGTGCTGATCCTGAATTTTTAGTGAAGTAGTTGCTATAGCCTTGGTTGTCGTCTTGCATGACCTTTGACATTTTGTGATATCTATGGTATTCCTAAAGGTATTGAATTGGAACTTGTCTCTTATTTTCTCTAACCAAAGAACCAACTCTACTGCCAAGATGTATAAATCTAGATGCATATTTTGCAAATTGTGCCCATGTTTTGACAATTTTTTTCACCAACAGCCAAGCATAGCCACCCACATGTGGTGCTTTTGTTTTCCATGAGAGCAGCACAAACATAGTTGTCTATTAATCAATTTATCAGTTGGTGAGCAAAACGTTTAAGGTAGTAGACCTATAAAAGATCCACAATGTCTCGGGAGTAATGATCTTTAACAATGTTAACCGAGGTTTCCTAATGTTTTTCATTAGGAAACCTTGGTTAACATTGTGAAAGATTATGAGTTCCGAAATGCTGCGGAACTATTACGGTTCCACTACCTTAAGCTAAACCTCAAATGAGGTAGCATTTTGGTCACCCACTGATGATATATTTGTATAAATGTATTTCAATGTAATCTTTTTGTCCTGATATCCCCCCACTGGATCCGCACATGGGAAATAGCTCATCAATGCCAATGGCCATTTACCCTTCTTATGCTAAGTATAAATCCAGGCTAAATTACACTAGCTTTAAAGCAAAGTGCTGAATGTCTCTGAAAGAAAAATCATCCAACAAATTTTGTCTTGAAAATTTAGTCTCAACACAGTTCTTGGTCAAAAAGATGGTGTAGACTAAGATCAGACTGCACATATGTTCAGGATGATCCTTGTCTATATCTCCTGTCAAAATGGGAATTTCCAGGTTCAGATTGAATTGGATTAAGGTAGTACACCCGTGATAGATACACGACATTTTGAGAGTAATGAACTGTAACAGTGTTAACTGAGGTTTCCTAATGATTTTAATTATGAAACCTCTGTAAACATTGTGAAAGATCATGAGTTCGGATATGTGGAGAAACTAAGGGTCCACTACCTCTATACAAATCATGGTCATATTTAGCATGTGTTGTAAGTGACTCAAGGATATGTGAAATATATTGTCATCACAACTATATAGGCGGATGTATTTGGGTAACTGCTGTGGTAGTGTATCCGACACCCATTCATTTGCTCCTAGAGCCAACGTCCTTTCCTACAAGTTGTTCCCCGAATGGGTTGATATGTTTTGTTTGCATGGGGTTTAATACCACTTTCAATATTAGTGCAGTTATGTTATAGTTGGCCAGTGCACCAACTCGTATCCTTTCTCACACCAGTAAAACCTCAACATTTCTTGTGAGCCACTAGTTGCTCATCCATCTTAGGCGTGCTACATTTTATTGTAAGTAAAATATCATTAGCCGTCGACTCTAGTATAATCAATATTGACGGATGAAAGTTGGGTGAGCCGGGATTCTAACTCGCTACCCCATGTTTGACAGCCCTGCATTACTGCTATGCTTAGCCCCTGTGGATTAATAATCATAAACCTATGTGGGATAGCAGCTAGAGGCTAGGAAGGGATCTAATGGTAGTGCTTGAATAGCTGAAAAGACTCTAAGATTATTAAAAGCAGTGTTAACCCCCTTTCTAACACACAAATTGTTGGGTCCCAGGCCCAATCTCTGATGGTGGCATCCATCAAATTTGACTTTCTTCTCCCAGCTGATGGTTCAGAAAAGGTCTTGTGTAACGGCAAATCACATTGTGAGATTGACTTTCATCTAGATCAAAACCAATCGAAATCACTCGCCTAGTGCTCAAATATTGCATTCCTTACACTCACTCCAATCAATTTAAAACGCTCCAAAATCATTAAAAAAAACCACCTTTGAATCTGTGCAAAATAATCAGCATTCCAATAAAATGATTGTATGATTTTTTAAGGCTGTCGTTGATTTTTAAGGGTCTGATTTGTCTGTAAAGACACAAATCCAGAAAAGTTGGTAGATCTTTTAACGGGAGGTAATCAATTAGCATTTTATTGTCGATTTTGTTTTACCTCCCTTGAAAATCAATCTAATTTTGCTCATCACACTCATTCAATTTCATTCTAAGGTCATTCAATTTTCTTCTTACTGTATTCACTGGTAAAATACAGTAATATCAAAAGTCAATAATTAGGTGCTCATACCACCGGCATAGGACTCAATAGTTAAATGTAAGAAGTTTCGATACAAGTTGACCGAAACCTTTTCATAAAAAATGCAGCCCCACAATTACCCTAGACTGCAGTTGCGGATCTAATGTAGCCCCTATCGTGAGTCTTATCATTCATTTTCCTCGGGAAAAATCAACTTGTGGTTAACTTTGAAGACCCAACCGTAGAGTAAAACCTACATTACGGTTTGACTGGCGAGCCTGCCTCAATCTATCGATATAGATCGGAGGGTAGCGTAGATGGGACAGGTTTGCCAGTCTACATTACAGTCTCCATGAATCCGCCGTATGAAAATGAGATGCATGTCGTGGCTGGTGAGCATGTCCTAATCAATGAAATATTGGAGAGTAACATGGATAAGATGGGTTTACCAGTCAATTGAAAGCACTTTCATTAAGTAATATTTCATAAGGGTAACAATGTTCTTGCCTTTAAAAAACATTTTGGCCCCGGTAAAGCCGGCCACTGAGGAGCGAAATTGTTTAAAGAAAGTATGGAAAATCTCTCGGCTGTTCATCCTTTCATTCTCTACTGGCGGACTAGGTACGAACTGGCACTGAGGCAAAAACGGTATTTGGGTCGAACTCGAAAAAGAATCGAACATTCGCAAGTACTCTTCGTCTCGCCTTTAATTTGCCTGGATGTTTCCGAAACGCGCTAGAGCTATTTATTTCGAAAAGATTGTGAATTTGCTTTTTTTATTTATCTATTCTATCAACAAAATGAATTATTTTTAATCAAACGAAAATAATTTCGTTAAAAATGATTGAACGATTTCTTATCATGTAACCGATCGGAATGAGTGAACGGTTCTGAGTGAACGCTTTGTAACGATTCTGATTGAACGCTGATTGTAAAATTGTGATTGAACGCTGATTGAACGCTGAACGCTGATTGAACGTGATTGCCCGTGAATGATCGGATTGTGATTGAAATGATTGTCAAATTCCCGATGTTCCGTACTGTACTACCTGATAGTGGACCAATTAGAAATGATTAAATTCATCAGAATCTGAGTCTGATGCTCGTTCAACTTCAAAGTCCTCCTCGATATCCTGAACTTCGTCAACCGTCTCTTGTTTGTCAAACTTTGATTGGTCAGTTTTACCACCATGAAAAGTGTCAGTTTTTGTCGTTAATGTTGAGCCGCCTGTCTCCGTCCCATAATTCAGTGAGCCAGAATGGGGGATAAACGGCAATGATGAGCCCTGATCGGATGATTTTTCCAGTTGTTGCGTTGTGTTTGGTGTGTAAAGATCTTTTGATGTTTGAGGGGGTGGAGAGAGGGCAAAAGAATCACGGAGCAGTTCATTTTTCTTTTGAATGTCTCGTTCGTGTTGTTTTTCTGCCTCAATTCTCTCTTGCCTGAAACGTTCCTCCTGAATTTCCCTGTTCTTTCTCTCTGTTTCTTCCTGATTTTTTCTCTCTATCTCAAGTCTGTATTCCTCCTCTCTCTGCTCTCTCATTCTACGAATTTCCGCCTGTTTTTGCCACTCTTCCTCCTGTCTCTCACGTTCTAGTCTCTCGATTTCATCATTTGCCTTCTTCCTTTCTTCTTCTTCCTTTCTTTCTTGTTCCCTTATTTGTTCTTGTGCTCTTCTGTCTTCCTCCCGTTTCTGTTCTTCTATTAATCGCTGTTGCTCCTCAAACCTTGATATATTCATGGACTGATTTCTATTCAACATCTCAATTAAGTCCTAGAATTAGACAAGCAAATTTGTTGAATTGATATCCCTCGCCGAAAATATTTCGTGAGTGGAGTATATTTAACTTAGCGACAGGTTATCTACATCAACCAAGGACATGATAACACATGTCTGATAAACCTAGCCTTTATCAGTCATTTAATTTAAGAAACCTTATTTCAGTCAGTTATTTTTAGATTGGGATAACACACAAGGGCCTTGCACATTTGGCATTCATTTAACCCTTTCCCAAAACACACAATTTTAGGACGGTCCAAATTGAAAGGTGTTGCAGAGGACAGAAATGATGTCAGTGGAAATATAATTTGTGAACATTTTAGCCCAGAAAATATTACGACAATAGGAGAAAATGCTGATCATTAGCATTTTCTTCTTTCCCTTCAACATTTTCTGATCTTGTCTCTTTTAGAGACGTCAAAACCCAGTCTTGGGAAGAGACTTTCTTCGCAAGCTGCAGCAATCCAAAGACTATTAGAAACAAGAAAAGAAGAATTACCAGTATATAGAGGATAATGGCTGTTCAGGGTAAGATCGATTTATATTTCAATTTGTGAACAACAAAAGCTATATTTTTACTAAAGACAAAAATTTATCTATTTCTTTAATGCAAAACAGAGACAAAATGAGAACATTTAACCCTTTGCTGTTTAATCCCTGCTTTTTACGTGCCTGTCATTTTATGATTGAGAAAACATTGTGAAAAAAGAAGAAATTGCTTCTGACAAGCAATTTCTTCTTTTTCCACACTATTTTCTACCCTACTGAATGGTTATTTTTCCAATTAAATGCACTGTAAATTTTTGTCTGCAAAACCTTTGAATTTGGACAGGTCAAAATTTTGTAAAACGGGAAAAGGTCAATGATTATGATGATATCATTTTTTGGGCTCCACTTAGATTACTAGATAGTGTGAAATGAACGAAAGTTGGATAAAAGTTTTTGATAATCTCATGGTAAGGCGGTGAGTTAATCAAATGACAAGAGGCCCTAGAGGGCTTGTATTGCTCCACTGGCTTTAACATCTCAAGGCTTTCATGAAACGAAGCTTATTTTGACTGAAAACACCACTTTGAAGTCTTTTAGAACTATTTTGTAATTATTAACTGGGTTTGGCCAACATAGGGCCAATATACTCAATCACTATCAACCTGCATACCCTTTACCCATCTTATTTCCAACATAAAGGAGATTGCAACTAGAGCTGTTGCAAAATAGACAAAAAACCCCACCAGGGCTTTGTCAAAATGTAAATGCTATTAGTGCAGGATATGTAACAAATATTGAGAATTCAAGTTATATGCATGATTGATTCTAGGTCACGTGCTTATTCAGTAAGAGTCTGGAAATGAAAATGTCTAAAACTAGAAAGCCATGAATGGCTTGAGTCGCCCCACAGGCTTGAAATTCTTGTAAGAGCAAATAAATGTTTTGACTAGATTTTTAGATATTTGGGGTTCTACTGATGTTGAAAATGATTTTCAAAGTTTCAACTAAATAACAGATAGAGAAATGACCTCCACTATTAAAAGACATATTTTTCATCAAATCAAAATAATTTTTGGCTGCATGATAATGGGTCACCCAAAGATCATACCAAAAATGTTTAATTGATATCCATCAGTTACATTCTGGGAAAATGATTTTCATAGTTTCCACTATTTAACATATTGAGAAATGACCTCCACCCATAAAATGCATTTTTTTCATCCAATCAAAACAATTTTTGGTACACTGATAAAGGGTCACTCCAGGATCATTCAAGTGAAATTTGGTTGATATCCAAACATTAGATTCTGAGAAAATGATTTTCAAATTTTCCACTATATAACATATAGAGAATGACCTCTGCTAATAAAATGCTTATTTTTCATTCAATCAAAATATTTTTTGGTACGCTGGTAAAGGGTCACTCAAGGATCATTCCAGTGAAATTTGGTTGATATCCAAACATTATATTCTGAGAAAATGATTTTCAAAGTTTCCAGTATATAACATATAGAGAAATGACCTCCGTCCATAAAATGCATATTTTTCATCCAATCACAATGATTTTTTTGTAGATTGATAAAGGGTCACTCAAGGATCATTCCAGTGAAATTTAGTTTATATCCATCAGTTAGATTCTGAGAAAATGATTTTCAGAGTTTCCAGTATATAACATGTAGAGAAATGACCTCCGCCCATAAAATACATATTTTTCATCCGATCACAATGATTTTTTGTAGAATGATAAAGGGTCATCCAAGGATCAGTCCTGTGAAGTTTGGTTGGTATCCATTGATTAGAATCTGAGAAAACTCACTTTTTACCATATTTGGAAATAAGCCACGCCCATTAAATCCATGTTTTTCATTGGATCAAAATTTCTTGAACAACTTTGAAAGAGGGTCACCCAATGATCATTCCTGTGAAGTTCGGTTGAAATCCATCCTGTAGTTTCTGAGAAGATTTTTAAAGAAAAGTTTACGACCGCACGCACGCACGGACGGACGGACGCACGACGGACACAACGCCATGACAATAGCCCCAGTGGCTTTCAGCCAGTGGAGCTAAAAATTAACAAAATTGACTGTCACCTTGACCTTTGACCTATGTGACCTAAATACAATAGGGCACTTCCCTGGGTCATAGGCAGCATTTACACTAAGTTTCATGATTCTAGGTTGCTTGCTTCTCAAGTTAGTGTCTGGAGACGAAAAGTGAACAAAAATTGACAGTTACCTTGACGTCTGTGACCCAAAAAGGAAAAGGGCACTTCCTTAGGTCATAAGCAGCATTTGCATGAAGTTTCATGATTTTAGGTTTGCTTAGTTCTCAAGTTAGAGTCCGGAAACGAAAAGTGAACAAAGGCTGACTTTGACCTTGACATTTGACTTATGTGACCAAAAAACAATAAAGCGCCTCCTTGGGTCATAAGCAGTATTTGTATGAAGTTTTATAATTCCAGGTAGCTTGGTTCTCTAGTTAGAGTCCGGAAACGAAAATTGTACTTTAATTGGCTGTGACCTAGACCTTTGACCTATGTGACCCAAAAACAATAGGGCACTTCCTTGGGTCAAAAGCAGCATTTCTATGAAGTTTCATGATTCTTGGTTCAATTGGTTCTCTAGTAAGAGTCTGGAAACGAAAATTGAACAAAGGCTGACTGTGACCTTGACCTTTGACCTATTTGACCCTAGAAACAATAGGACACTTTCTTATGCCATAAGGAGCATTTGTAAAATTCAAAGCCAATTTAAGTAAAGGAGCACCTAAGGTATATAAATGCTAGGTTTCGTTGAATCTGGCCAATTGAGAGAAGAGGAGAAGATTTTTAAAGATTTCAAAGTGAAAATAAGCCCTGCCCATATTTGGGGGTCAATCAAAATTTCCTTAACAATTTAATTTAAGGGTCACCAAAGGAACTTCCGTGCCAAGTTTCAGTAAAATGGTTTAGAAGGAGAAGATGTTTGTAGATTTTGAAGTGAAAATAAGCCTTGCCCTGCCAAGCTGATATTTCTTCAACATTTCAAGGAAAGGGTCACACAAGGAACATCAATGCTAAGTTTAATTGAAATCAGCCCAATGGTTTGGGAGAAGATTTTAAAAGTGACAATGAGCCCACCCTGCCACACCCTCATTTTGGGGTCAATCAAAATGTCCTTAACAATTTAGGTAAAGGGTCACTCAAGGAACATCCATGCTAAGTTTCATTGAAAACAGCCCCTATGGTTTGGAAGGAGAAGATTTTTAAAGATTTTAAAGTGAAAATAAGCTCGTCCTGCCACACTCATATTTGGGGGTCAATAAACAATTCTTCAGCAGTTCAAGAAGAGGATCAACTAAGAAACATTTCTTACAAGTTTCTTCAAATTCCGCCCATTGGTTAAGGAGGAGGAGATGTTTATGAACAAGAGGCCCATGATGGTCCTAGATCGCTCACCTGAGTCTCTTTGACCCTTGGGACATCGCATCATTTAAAATAGGCAGATGTCATAAAGGATATTATTTATAAACCAAACCAAGTTCAAAGAAGTTCCGGCCAAGATCATGACCTCTTGAGTTATAACTAGAAAATTATCATTAATGCTCCTTTTCCTGTGGTATGGCATAGATCCTTTTCCATTTTCAAAAGAGTTCATCCTTGTGACTTTACCAACATACTGACCAAGTTTCATGAAGATTTAGCCATATTTATGGTCTCTAGAGCATAAACAAGATAATTGTCATGAAGGCCCTTTTCCTGTGATATGGCATGGATCCTTCTCATTTTGGATAGGGTTCATCCTTGTGATTTGGCCAACATTCTGACCAAGTTTCATGAAGATTGGGCAATATTTGTGGTATCTACAGCATAAAAAAGATATTTGTCATAAAGCCCCTTTTCCTGTGACTTGGCATGTATCCTTCCCACTTTCAATAGGGTTCAACCTTGTGACCTGACAAACATTCTGACCAAATTTCAAAAAAATTCGGCCATATTTGTGGTCTCTAGAACATAAACTAGATAATTGTAATGAAGGCCCTTCTTCCGTAATTTGGCATGGATCCTTCTCACTTTCAATAGGCTTCATCCTTATGACCTGACAAACATTCTGAACAAATTTCATAAAGATTCGGCCATATTTGTGGCCTCTAGAGCGTAAACAAGATAATTGAAATGAAGGCCCCTTTTCCCGTGATTAGGCATGGATCCTTCCCATTTTCAATAGGGTCCATCCTTGTGTCCTGGCCAACATTCTAACCAAATTTCATGAAGATTGTGCCATATTTGTGGCCTCTAGAGTGTAAACAAGAAAATTGTCATTAAGGCCCCTTTTCCTGTGATATGACATAGATCCTTCCCATTTTCAATAGGGTTCATCCTTGTGACCTGACAAACATTCTGACCAAATTTCATGAAGATTGGGCCATTTTTGTGGCCTCTAGGGTGTAAACAAGAAAATTGTCATTAAGGCCCCTTTTCATGTGATTTGGCATGGGTCCTTCCCATTTTCAATTGGGTTCATCCTTGTGAACCTGGCCAACATTCTGACCAAATTTCATGAAGATTGGGCCATATTTGTGGCCTCTAGAATGTAAACACTAAGATTGTTGAGGCTGGACGACGGACGCCAGACGATGCAAGATGGACGATGGACATTCAATGATCACAAAAGCTCACCTTGTTCACAATGTGCTCAGGTGAGCTAAAAAAGTTTATGCACACACGAATGCATGCACTGACAGACACAAGGACACATGACAGACACACCGCCATTACAATAGCTTGCTGGCCTTTTGCCAGTGGAGCTTATAATATACTGTTATTTCTTGATAATTGACCAAAAAGCATTAAAGAAAGAGTTAAGTTTACACCAAACAACACCAAAAAACAATGACATTGCAGTGATATATACCTGAGAAGGATGTTGCGGAGTGACGACAGATCGAGGGGAGGGCTGGTGAGAGGATGGGCGTCCATTTTTGTGGGCAGACGGAGCATTGAGGGGAGAGGTGGTGTTAGCGAGATAGTCTACGACAATATTAGAAGGTTGGTTAGTAGATATTAGAGGTTCGCTTGCGTCTCTATCAAGCTGCAGAAAGAGAGAGAGAGAGAGGGTGAAAAAACAGATAAACCTTTCCCTTTAGTTTTTTTTTCGAAATTTAAGGGGGATTCAAATTGAAAGAGTTTGGAGACAATTACGATTATTGCAATTTCAATTGAATCCATTCTTTTGGACTGAAAGTAATATGGGATAAGGAGAAATTGATTGTTACAAGCAATTTCTTCTTTTTCCACAATATTTTTTTTTTTTCAAGTAAAAAATCACATGGAAGTAAACTGAGGAAAGGAATAAACAGAGAAAAGCTGTTATAAATAGAAGATTGTGTGCAAGTTTTTAGCAAAGCTACAGATTGAGGGGTATATACATACATATAATAGGTGCTTACTGTTTTGTATGGAAAAAAAAAATCGAAAGAGGTTGGGGGAATTGAAAATTGTCGAGGCTTGGCAGGGACAATTATCAATACCCACAACCAAGTAAGATATTTTTTCACACAATACACTAAGTATGTATTATATTTACATCTCATAACTTCTATTTTTCTTGTTTACGTCGATGTTTCTAAGAGCAATGCAATTTTCTAAAAATAACTATGTTATGTCTTTGTTCTAAAATTGTCCATGTGATATCATAAAAGATATCATATGAGATTTTATTACGCGGATATTTATGTAGATATGAGATATTTTGGATTTCAAATTAAACGATTTCATCAATACTTGCACAAATCCTATATTCTGGGTACTTAGTGGAATCGTGTCATTCAGAAAATTCAATTAAGTACTAAAAACATAGGGTGTTTATGAGAAATAAAGATTTCAGACTGAAAATACCCCCTCTTATCTGTACCTCTGTTTTAGGCCTTCAAAAGTTCACACACTGTGTTATGATGATAAAACAAAAAGTACAAATATATAAGTAGAATTCGCCTTTTGACATGTCGCTTGTATACAAAATGTACTGTAATTGCAAGTCACAATATCTGAGTTATATATCAGGACATGTCCAAAAGCATAATACTTTGTTGAAAAACATTTGACAATATTTTACTAGTATGGTCCATACGGCTCCCTTTAACTTGATCTAACTCCAAAATGCTGTGACGCCTTTGCCGTTGACTATGATCGTAAATTTGAAGGCTGAATATATTGTATAGGTGTATTTTCAAAACTGAGCTCAAGAATCTATATATAAATGTAGATTTCACGGCTCAGAGCACAAAATCTACCTATACAGTGTTTGTGGCAAATGTAAACACCCCTGTTTCAAGCTAAGTATTGAACAATGAAATCAAAAGGTAAAGGATAAATACAAAATCACTAAGAGTATTTTCTATGCTGAATTTGTAACATGTTCCCTAAAGCATGAAATTTCCTAGGCAAAACTACAAAATAATAAATCTAAAATGACAAGCTCAGGAATTTATGGAACATCTATATAATTAGAGAGAGTTTTGAGAAATTAAACTGGATTAGGGTTGCAAAAATGGTCGATACAAAATGGGAGACCAAAACCTTGGCATTTTTATCAACCAGTAGCTTTTTTTTCTGATTAAGCAAAAATACTAGAATAATGTTTTCTATATTTTGCTAATTAATTAAGAGATGTATTTGTGATTTTTTTTAAACTACATTAAAAATAATTAGGAAATGCTAGAACATACAGGAAAATTTTTTGTCCTAATATCTGCGGGTTGGAATAAAAAATAAATTTCCTTTGTTTTTCTTTTTTTGATTAATCTGCAAAACAATTAATCTGGAATTTTTTAGACTATTTTATTTCCAGTTTTACTTAATGAACTTAGATTGGATAACACATAAACCATTTGTAAAAGCTATAGGTTTTTGATATTGATGGCTCAGCGCGAAACAGTTGTAACTCCCTATATGTTTATAGGGAGTTACAACCGTTTTGCACTGAGCCATCGAAATTATGATTATACATAATAAAGCTATTGTATACTGGCAAAAAAATGCAAAGCTTTTGTAATAATCTGATAAAACTTTTAAAATGTCTAACAGTAAACTATTTATCGAATTACAAGCAAAGAATAAGGAGGGGTCAAGGTAAAATTACCTTAAGTGCCTATAAAATTACAGGCACTTGCAATAGTTTTTGTAGATTCATGTATTTTATGTCTTTGGTGTGTTCTTTATAACTCTAAATTCACAATGTGCAACAAAAGCTTTGCATAAATCCACTACAAGAAAAAGCTAGAAATGTTAATTGAAAGAATAGCATTGGGAGGAGTTATTTTCCATCCACCAGAGCACCCCTCTATACCTGCATATTAGTGCTAGTGACCGCCCTAACTCCTCCCCTAGGCACCGCCCTCATATTTCTACCCAACTTCATCTCTTCCTGAAAATAGAAGGATAATGGAATACAGAGTATGATTGTGAATTTTTTGTCACAAGAAAAGGGACTTTACTGTAAATTGTATGTATTCATAGAGGCCGGCAGGGAAGACTCAGGGTTTCACCCAACTGTGCAGCCTCTTTGAATAAAGTCTTTATTATTATTATTATTATTATTATTATTATAATTGTAAAACAGTGTATGTCATAAAGTATTTACTGCCACAAGCCTGCAGAACTTGCTGGTTCTATTTATTTTTCTTTTTTTTAAGGTTGTGCCAATAGGGCTTCCTTAGACACCATTAATCTATTAAGGAATCACTTCAAATTAAGCGGAATCAATGTTGGTCAAAATTAAAACAAAATATTGGAAGACTATTAATTTGGCACAGACACAGTTGCCCTAACAAATGCTTAACTTTTACCCATGACCTATTTGACCTTCAACTGTGACCTTCACCAAGAACATAAACAAACTCTTCCCATGACACTGGCACTAACCCAGGGACATAACTCTGCCAAGTTATTTTGAAATTCATCCAAAAATGTAGAAGTTTTCACTGGACAAGAATGACCACCCCCTTCCCAAAACAATAATAATAAACAAGCATTCGGAAGTATTGCATGGCAATACTAAGTCCCCTAGCGGATTTATATATATCCCTAGAGCGGTGTCTTTTTTGGGTGGTAAGGGTATAACTACCTCTCTAAAGTATTACAGTTGTATCTGATTTTATGTATCAGCTCTCTGAGGGTAAAGAAAAAAAGTCCAGAAAACTGAAATTTCATGGTAATTTTCTAAGTCCAGTATCCATATCTTCCTCAAAAATCAATGGACCGGAACCAAACTCAAACTTGTTCTATAACTCAATAATGCGGACTCACAAACCAAAAATATGCTAAATATCTCTGAGGGTTAAGAAAAAAAGTCCGGAAAACTGAAATTTTTTAAGTCCAGCATCCATATCTTCCTCAAAAATCAATGGATTGGAACCAAACTTGTACTTGTTCTGTAACTTATTGATGCGGACTCACATACCAAACCAGCTCAATATCTCAAAAATCAATGGACCGGAACCAAACTCGAACTTGTTCTATAACTCAATAATGCGGACTCACAAACCAAAAATAAGCTAAATATCTCTGAGGGTTAAGAAAAAAAGTCCCGAAAACTGAAATTTTCTAAGTCCAGCATCCGTATCTTCCTCATAAATCAATGGATTGGAACCAAACTTGTACTTATTCTGTAACTCATTGATGTGGACTCACATACCAAACCAGCTCAATATCTCCAAAGGTTAAGAAAAAAAGTCCTGGAAACTGAAATTTCCTAGTAATTTTCTTAGTCCACCATCATCTGTATCTTTTTCAAAAATCAATGGACTGGAACCAAACTCAATCTTGTTCTGTGACTCATTGATGCGGACTCAAATACCAAAAATCAGCAATATCTCCAAGGGTTAAGAAAAAAAAGTCCCGAAAACTGAAATTTCCTGGTAATTTCTAAGTCCAGCATCCGTATCTTCCTCAAAAATCAATGGACCGGAACCAAACTTGAACTTGTTCTGTAACTCATTGATGCGGACTCACATACCAAAAATCAGCCATATCTCCAAGGGTTAAGAAAAAAAAGTCCCGAAAACTGAAATTCCAGACTGATAGACAGACAGACAGACGGACAGACGGAAGGAGCGCAAACCTATAGTCCCCTTCGGCTTTTGCCAAAAGGGACTAAAAATACACACATACACTGGTGGGGGCATAAAAAATAACATGGTCCTTCTGGCATAAAATGCCACATTGTAATCTTCATCTGTCACAAAAGACGGTTTGATACGGCAATTTTCCCCAGAACATTGTGTCAAAGTTGGCAGTATGTGGCTACCTAATTAGGTTGATTCCGTCAATATCAGAAGTCAAGTATAACTAAACAGAAGTCAGTAGGGTTAATTTACTGACATATCCGCACCCCAAGATATCAGGAATTTCTCTTTGTTTCTGGATCACCTATATAATGAAAATTCAGACTCCTTACTGTGAGCTTGGACTCCTTGATATTATAAATTGGGCTCCTAACTCACAGAAGATCGCATTAACAACAACATTAATTGAGAGGTTGGTGCAAGGCTATCATAAGTGCCTATATAATTTTAGGCACTTACGTTAGTGTTGCACTGACCCCTCATAATTGTACTTCAGAACGGCAAGCTAAAATATCTGTCTAGGTCCCAGATGGTGGCACTCATTCTTTCCGACTATTTGTCTCTTACCAATACGTCAATAAATCATAGACCTATGTGGGATAGCAGCTGGAGGCTAGGAAAGGATGTTATGGTAGTACAGGTGTGAGAAATACCAGGAATCCATTTTACAGTGCCCCATCCTCTGCGATGTAGCTGAAAGAATGTTGAAAGCTTCTTAGAATCCCATTCAAACAAACAACCAAAGCTAAAATATCTGTCAAAAACTATACTGCCTGTTGCATGCTAGCGTGACATTTAATTCATAGGAGAGCACTAAGTGATATATTTTCCAAATAATTGGGTATGAAAGGCATGTTTTATTGCTTGTTGCTACCACCTATTTTCTGTCATGCCATAAAAATATACACTCAGAAGAATTCTATGTGGCCCGTCACAGGAATAGAGACCATCTGGGAAATTTGTAAAATATTTTTTAACAAAGAGATTGGTTCCTGTAGAGGTCAACAGGTTGCATCTCAAAAATTCTTGAATAGGACGGATAAATGATCATTCTAGATCAAGAATTTCCCTCGAGAGCAAAAAGTTTCGATTTTAGTTTGCCTTCGAAATCATGTGCAAGTCTGACTATGGTCTACACTTTAAGCACTGTCCAGATGTTTTCTATTCTCCTGACCGTCACATATGGATATGAGGCTTTTATAACCAACAGCTACAGTAGTCTATATGCTTGAGCTTTGTTTGTTTGTTTGAATGGGGTTTTAAGAAGCTTTCAACAATATTCAACAATATTGCGTTCGCTGGAGTATGTAACAATGGGATCCTGGTATTTCCCACACCAGTTAAACCATTACTTCCTTTCCTAGCCTTCAGTTGCTAGTGTCCATATAGGTCTACAATTATCAACCAATTAGTGGGAGATGAATAGTTGGAAAGGATGAGTACTGCCTTCGGGAATCAAACCCAGGACCTCTAGATTGACATTCTGAGCTCTATCAATTGTTTTATGACAAAGGCCTAGTATGTTTGAGGCATCTTGATATTATAGTGGACCATATTACCTCGTGAAATTGGCATATGCAATGATATGTTTTCTTAAGACCCTAACGGATATACAGCCAAAAATAGTTTGTTCCTTGTAAATTTTTGTTGAATGATTACATTTGTGATATTTCTCTATTGTAGCAACTTTGGGCTCATAAATTGAGCGCATTTAAGGTAGAATAAACATATACTGTATTTATTCTAATAATTGCCCGGGAGTTAATTAGAATAGTCATAATTGACGCAGTTGGGGGTGGGCAATTATTAGAGGTATTTTGATGGGAAATAACTCAAACTTCCTATGTACGGACCTACAATGTCCCTATGAAGAGTCAATATGATACGTTTCTGGAAAATACAAAATAAATTTCCATACAAGGAACAAAGACGCATAATAATGGTGCTACTCAGACCTCACCTGTTTTTCATTGTCATCTTTTTTGCAATAAACAGAGCAATACCCTGCTTAACATAACATCGCTATGATACCAAGGGATTCTCGTGAATATATTTATATTCTACTAAAAAAATAATTTCTGTTATAAATTGAAAGTTAATTCATCATTAAATAGCGAAACAATTCCCTTTCTTATATGGTGACCGACAACCCTGTCAACTCTGGCAAGTTATAACGCCTACTACCTTGGGGTTTTGTTTAGATTATGAGTTCTTTTCAATAGAGCATGAAACTTATGCAAGAGGATCATATTCATGTTCAATAAATGATTCTCGAGTTTCAGAAAATTGTATTATTCTTCGTTTTTTAGATTAAAAAATACGGCATATCGCTCTCATGACTTCAAAGGACCGTAACTACACCAGATCATAGCTGTTGCATGCATTTTAATATTCACTTCACATTTCAATTTTAACTGATTCTTTGCTTCTCGTATATTTTTGGCGAAACCACACTTTTCTTGTGGCCAACAAATTGCCATCATAATGCAATAAGACGCAACACCATTTAATGCTATTTCGAAGGGTCACTCCAACACTATTGTAAGTGCCTATAAATATATATATACAACAGTATTGCAGTGACCCAACAATATGTCTCGCGGAATATTTTTAGTTGAAAACAATCATCATTTTAAATATGGCAAAGACTTTTCTTTTCTGTTTATAGCTAATGACTTTAAAAACATGGTTATTATGTCCACTCATACAATATCCCGTGTGTGCATGAAATTTTGAACAATTTTATACCTGCATCATTAGACCAACTATACAGCAGCTTTTAAAGCAACACAGTAACTCAAAGTCACTTTTATCCTTTCTGTTATTTTTGTTTTCGTCTTGTTTTTATTTTCACCAGAAAAGTCCACTTCCAGTGCTTTCAGTGCTTTGATTATCCTTCCTGTTATTTTTGTTTGTAGACATTAAGGATTGGTATGAAATTGATGGTACGAGACAATCCATTCCATTGGTGGGACAAAAGTCATAAAGCTCAAACATTTGTCTTAAAGAATAATTTAGCTGTCATAAAAGATAATATACTGCATAGGAGAGCCAGAAAAATTGTTTTTAGAGCCAATATTTTGTCCCAAGTAATGGAATGTAGTTGCCAATTTGGCAAAAGTTCTCTCTGGTTGATTCAACTGGTTTTTGGTATTTGACCAAACTTAATATACTGGGATATATTGATCCACACTAAAGTAAAAGTGTTTAAGAATAGGATAGAAAATGTGTGCAGTGGTATATGGGAAATAGACACAAGGGTCAACGGGTGTCTATTTCCCATATACCACGGCACAAGATTATCTATCTGAGTTAGACTTAGAGTTTGAAAACGATTAAAATTTGCTGTGATACATGTATACAACTGTAATTAAGTGTAATTATTCTAAAATTACTAACAAATCCATTTTCGTTACTTACTGCAGATCTTTTGCGTTTTTGTCACCATAGAAAGTCTTTTGGAAAAATGATCATATAAAATGCTTGTCATCTTTATGAGATGACTTGGCACACAAAACCTGTCGAGATTAACATTTTACCATTGTATATCTGTAAATGCAACTCTCGGAGTTGTATCTGTGATACATACTTCTGAAATACTGCTCTCCATTTAGTCGATTCGCTTCAAGCGTGGTCAAATAATAATTAGATCACACTTGAAGGAAACTGGCCAATCAGAGAATAGTATTTCAAAACTACGTATTACAGATACAACTCCAAACATTATATGTACAGATATACGATGATAGCATGTCAAGCATATGAATATCTACAGTTTATTTTGTTCCGATCAAGTCATTACAAAAGGATTACATGCAATTTATATGAATGCTTTTTTCGAAAAGACTTTCTACCATTCACAAAATTGGAAAAGACCTCAAAAAAATGATGGAAATAAAATTATAAGTGATTTTCCGCATAATAACATACTATTACATGAATATTACAGACAGTTTTACCCTTTTTTATTGTTTAAAGGGTTGGGTATAAAATTTAGACAATGGTAGAAAAGTGTGGTCCAAGTCAGATAGAAAATCTTGTGCCATAGAATATGGGAAAAAGACACTCCCTAATGCTCCTGTCTACTTCCCATATACCATGGTACTTGTTTTCTATCCTATACTGATATATATGAAGGTAATTATTCTAGTAATTTTTCACCTGGCAGAGTATAGCTGAGCCCTGACGTAATTTAGCTAGTTTACTTTTCAGTATGTTGGGTTCTTCCATTAAACTTAGTCGACAATTATTATAAATGTGTTCAAATAACTGTATCCTAAAACCGAAAGGATTAACATTCGTAGAGATAGTGATTACATTTCACTTTCACTTCATTTCGGTTACTAAATCCTCATAACTTCAGCTTGGACAAGTTAAGGTCTCAATGTTACTTTTTATTATTTTGGGTTCTTTCAAAAGTTTTTGTGCAATTATCATCAGCATGTGTAAATAACTGTAAACTAAAACCACAATAATAGTAGAAAAGAACCTTTTTTCATTGTCGAGTTACCAAATCCTTGTGCTGGCAAGCTGAAGTTATCAGGGTTTGGTAACCAATCACAATTTAATGTTTCAAATTATATATGCTGACTATATCTATAAAAGTGCACAGATATAAAACAGCAGCTGATTAACCTTAACCTTAAGTGCAACAACCCATTACTTAAGCTCTGCCCTGCCAGGGCGAAAATCATGCATTGTACAAATGGTTTGTGCTAACAAATATGTTTATGAACAAAAGCTTTCAAAAATTCACAAGTTTTATTTCCCCATGCAGGGTGTTGTGAAAATACCATTGAACATCGTACACCACGGAAGCTTTTTCTGTAAATATTCAGATACACAGAAAAGAGTTTTCCCTGTAAAATTTGGGAAATCATAGGGTACAAGACATGAACAAGAATGGAGCTATTCATTAAATTGCAGGATAAACTGCAGATAATTTCAAAATAGCAAGGGTTTTTAGCTCCACTGGCCGAAAGGCCAGCGGGCTATTGTCATGGCGGGGTGTCCGTCGTCCGTGCGTGCGTCCGTCCGTCCGTAAACTTTTACTTTAAAAATCTTCTCCTCATAAAGTACTGGATGGATTCCAATCAAATTTCACAGGAATATTCCTTGGGTGACCCTCTATCAGATTCCTTCAAAGATTTCTAATCGGTTGAAAATCATGGCTGTAGTGGGCGTGGCTAATTTCCATATATGGTAATAGGTGGCTTTTCTCAGAAACTAATTGATGGATATAAACCAAACTTCACATGAATAATCCTTGAGTGGCCCTCTATCAGCCTACAAAAAATTATTGTGAACAGATGAAAAATATGTATTTTATGGGCGGAGGTCATTTCTATATATGTTATATCGTGAAAACTTTAAAAGTCATTTTCTCAGATTCTAACCAATGGATATCAACCAAATTTCCCTGGAATGATTCTTGAGTGACCATCAACAAGTCTATAAAAAAATATTGTGATCAGATGGAAAATGTGTATTTTATGGGCGGAGGTCATTTCTCTATAATGTTATATTGTGAAAACTTTGAAAATCATTTTCTGAGAATCTGATTGAAAGATATCAATCAAATTTTACATGAATGAAACTTGAGTGACCCTTTATGAGTCTAGCAAAAATTATTGTGATTGGATGAAAAATATATATTTTATGGGCGGAGGTCATTTCCCTATATGTTATATAGTGTAAACTTTGAAAATCATTTTCTCAGAATTTAATGAATGGATTTCAACCAAATTTTACTAGAATGATTCTTTTTTGATACTTTATCAGTCTATGAAAAAATATTGTGAACAGATCGAAAGTATGTCTTTTATGGGCAGAGGTCATTTCTTCAGATAGGTTATATGGTGGAATATCCAATAAAGGGTAAAACAAACTATCCTGAAAGGTTAAACAGATGGATTAGATATCATGTAAATTTTATTTCTGTGAAGTTGTATCAGTCTGCAAAAAAATATTTTGATTAGATGGACAGCAAATTTTTTTATTGGCAGAGGGTATTATAACATATAAAGTGAATATTTGATCACCCTTTAGGTATCATCTCAATGATGAATTTTTCTAGACTTGTTCAATTTATAGGTGTAATGATTATAGATTAGAAGGAACAAAACCTTCATTGGAATTCAAATGTATAGAAACATTAGTTGAAATAAGTAGCCTGAGAATACCCCCTCAGAATTTGGTGAGTTTAGTTGAACTAAGGGTGAATCTGCACAGTGTGTAAAATGATGTTCTGACCTCCTGACATTATGAGAGGGGTAGAAAGAGTTGAGTTGACTGTACTCTAAGGCATTGGGCAGAATAAAATAAATATATTGGATTGAATATTTTACTTCTTACTATCATTAGTTAGAATTTTGTTTTGATGACAAACAATTGTGAAGTAACATCTTTTAGTAGTGTTTAACTAAAAGTGGAAAGATCTACAATCAAAATTTTGCATTCAAAGTACCAGTATATTGTGCAGTGACATTCTGTTAGTGTTGAAATTCTTGTATTTGGATTTTAACAAAATTTCACTGGAATGATTCTTGGTTGACCCATTATCAGACTGCAAAAAATTATTGTGATTAATGAAAAATATTTGTGTAACAGGTAGAGGTCAATTTATTCACTGATCATGAGTTTTTTATGCAGAAATATTTCAGCATATGACCCTTATTTACTTGAAATAAACATTCACTCATTCATTCACTTCAATTCTCATTTAAACAGCTTTATCATCCTCTAATATTCATTATCAGGATATTCAGGCCTGTGGAGCGAATCAGGCGCTCAAGCGCCTCTAGTATGAAGAATTATGATCGAACCAAAATAACGGTATATTGCTTTTCAGGTTACAATAACTGAGCATTATATTACTGCTTATAAAGTACCGATAATTTAATTACGTCCTTATTTTTTGTGTTTCGCAGCTAAAGCCCTTTCAGTTAATATTCAAGCCGCCACCATAGCGCAGTTGGTTAGGCATAAGACTTCCAATCTGGAAGTCGTGGGTTCGATCCCCGGTGGCGGCAAATATCCTTTCCGACTTTTGTCTTTCACCAATGGGTAGATAATCGTAAACCTATGTGAAATAGCAGTCGGAGGCTAGGAAAGGATGTAATGGTAGTACTGGCGTGAGAAATACCAGGAATCCATTGTTAGGTGCTCCGGCCGCCGCCATATAACTGAAATAATGTTGAAAGCGGCGTAAAACCCCATTCAATCAATCAATTCAGTTAATATTTTACTCAAACGAGTTACAAAAAAGCAAATATGCAAATTTACAAGAATGAGCTGTTTTATTGGACATGGACACGAGATAAACGTCATCTATTCCATTAAGCTGACTATGTCATGATTTAGATGCGTACCGTACAATTTATGTTCACGTGTCTTTTTTTCGGGATCATGTAATTAAAGAGAAAGAGCTCCTGTAAAGGATTTTGTTTTCTATGGAACATGTTTTCAAGAACACAATTGTTGCTGAAAAGTATTAATTTTCCAATTTATGATGATCTGATATTAAATAAATTCTAATTTCATTTAAGAAGTGAAGGAAGAAAATCTTTTTATTTCATGGGTTTATTAAACTTAAACCTATGCACAATGGCTTAGCGGAAAACAGTTGTAACTCCCTATACTTTTATAGGGAGTTACAACTGTTTCGCGCTGAGCCATCGGTTACTATGATTATATAAAATGATTCATACTTAACTATAACTAGCTGGTACAAATGATTTTTTTTATCAATATGATTGTACATGTATTGTAAATGAGCCTTTGCGTGACATTTCCAGAAATTTGCATTGCACTCTGGTCAGCCTGTGCATCTTTGCAGTGCCTTCACTTTGTAGAAAATAAGGTCCAATAGTGTCTTTAGAAAGTCAGGAAAATATCTTATTATACTACGAGGCGATCAAGGTTGGTTAAAGTTACCCTTCATGCAAATGTCTAATTGTTGGAAATGTCATGCACAGGCTTAAATTTCTTACATTATTTTATGTGAATGGTAAATAGACATGATACAAATTTGTATATTTCTCCTGTACAAAGATCATTGTACAGTCAAATGGTGCAAGAAATAATATTGATGTATCTATCTTTAGTGTGTATATTTATTGCTCCCCTAAACAAGAAAGAAAAGTTCTCTTCCCCTAAAAATACATCATTATTCATATGCTGTCAATACCACAAGAACATTTCCCCTAACAAACTTCCCAATTAGTATGACCATGTGTCGATACATACATAAACCGTGAGGAGCCAATATGAAGACAAAAATCTTCGCTTAACCCTTGTCATGCTGAACCCGGAATATTCCTTCTTTGGCAAGAGCTATAGACGAACATCAGCCTGCACATATGTGCAGTCTGATGTTAGTCTACACCACCTGCTTCTCACTTTCAAACCAGAAATGTCAATAGACTAAGTTTTTCAAATAAAAATTGACCTATAGTTGGTACTTTCAGTGCTTATTCCCCTTTGATTTTGATGAAAAGTTTTAGCAAAAGTTTATTCAGCATGACAAGGGTTAATATTATTCATTACTCATGTTCTGGAACACAATGTTACTATACACCCCGGAGCCATAAGGCATATCGAAAAATCTCTTCTTTTATGGTGCTATTATTTACATTGAAATTTTACCCATTCTTTTTAGCTCACCTGAGCACGAAGTGCTCAAGGTGAGCTTTTGTGGTTAGGTGGATGTCCGTCGTCCGTCGTCAGTCGTCCGTCGTGCGTCGTGCGTCGTCCGTCGTCAACATTTGCCTTGTATGCACTCTAGAGGCCACATTTTTTGCCCAATCGACTTAAAATTTGGTCAGAATGATTGTCTTGATAAAATCTCGGACGAGTTCGAAATTGGGTCAACTGGGGTCAAAAACTAGGTCACAGGGTCAAATCTTAGAAAAACCTTGTATGCACTCTAGAGGCCACATTTTTTGCCCCATCAACCTGAAATTTGGTCAGAATGATTGTCTTGATGAAATCTCAGACAAGTTCAAAATTGGGTCAACTGGGGTCAAAAACTAGGTCACAGGGTCAAATCTTAGAAAAACCTTGTATGCACTCTAGAGGCCACAATTTTTGCCCAATCAACCTGAAAATTGGTCAGAATGAATGTCTTGATGAAATCTCGGACGAGTTCGAAATTGGGTCAACTGGGGTCAAAAACTAGGTCACAGGGTCAAATCTTAGAAAAACCTTGTATGCACTCTAGAGGCCACATTTTTTGCCCAATCAACCTGAATTTTGGTCAGAATGAATGTCTTGATGAAATCTCGGACGAGTTTGAAATTGGGTCAACTTGGGTCAAAAACTAGGTCACGGGGTCAAATCATAGTAAAACCTTGTATGCACACTAGAAGCCACATTTTTTGCCCAATCAACCTGATTTTTGGTCAGAATGATTGTCTTGATAAAATCTCGGACGAGTTTCAAATTGGGTCAACTGGGGTCAAAAACTAGGTCACAGGGTTAAATCTTAGAAAAACCTTGTATGCACTCTAGAGGCCACATTTTTTGCCCAATCAACCTGAATTTTGGTCAGAATGAATGTCTTGATGAAATCTCGAATGAGTTCGAAATTGGGTCAACTGGGGTCAAAAACTAGGTCACAGGGTCAAATCTTAGAAAAACCTTGTATGCACTCTAGAGGCCACATTTTTTGCCCAATCGACTTAAAATTTGGTCAGAATGATTGTCTTGATCAAATCTCGGACAAGTTTGAAATTGGGTCAACTGGGGTCAAAAACTAGGTCACAGGGTCAAATCTTAGAAAAACCTTGTATGCACTCTAGAGGCCACATTTTTTGGCCCAATCAACCTGAATTTTGGTCAGAATGATTGTCTTGATAAAATCTCGGACAAGTTTGAAATTTGGTCAACTGGGGTCAAAAACTAGGTCACAGGGTCAAATCATAGTAAAACCTTGTATGCACACTAGAAGCCACATTTTTTGCCCAATCAACCTGAATTTTGGTCAGAATGATTGTCTTGATAAAATCTCGGACAAGTTTCAAATTGGGTCAACTGGGGTCAAAAACTAGGTCACATAGTAAAATCTTAGAAAAACCTTGTATGCACTCTAGAGGCCACTTTTTTTGCCCAATCAACTTGAATTTGGTCAGAATGATTGTCTTGGTGAAATCTCAGATGATTTCGAAATTGGGTCAACTGGGGTCAAAAACTAGGTCACAGGGTCAAATCTTAGAAAAACCGTGTATGCACTCTAGAGGCCACATTTTTTGCCCAATCAACCTGAAATTTGGTCAGAATGAATGTCTCGACAGTTCATTCAGGTGAGCGATTAAGGGCCACTATGGCCCTCTTGTTTTTTTATGCCCCTCAAGGAGGAAATAGCTTTATTGGAAAAACATTTCAGAAAATGAAGAAATTGCTTGAATGAGGCAATTTATTCATTTTTCAAAATGCTTTCTACCAAAAAATCATCAATAAATTAAGGATTCATCAATTTAAGATTGTTGTCTGCAACAATTTCCAATTTGGATCAGCTCAAAATTTTCTGGTAAATTTATGGGTTTAAACCTTTTTCTCCTTAAAAGAGCCTTTCCCTTTTCCTTGAAACAAGCTTAATTTTGACTAAACTTCAGTTTAAAAGATACAGACTATTATTATTGCATAGTTTATTTAACATGAGATCTCTTTTATGAAAAAGTTCTTTCAAAATTGATAATTAACATACTTCATTATCAAGATAATTCAAATGAGTTCCAACAATATGATTTAAAACCAACCTTGGCCCCTTCTTATCTAGATCTCACTTTTAAAGAAATATTAAAAGAAAAACATCTTTTCTGGATAAAGCACATCATTATTCATACATTGTCAATAACACAAGAACATTCTCCCCTGACTAACTACCCAATTAGTATGACCATGTGCTGAGGCATCCGTAAACCATAAGGAGCCAATACGAAGACAAAAATCTCCGCTCATTATTATTCATTACTAATGTTCCGGAACACAATGTTACAATGCCTCCTGGAGCCATAAGGCATATTGATAAATCTCTTCTTTTATGGTTCCATTTGTTGCATTGAAACTAAAACCTACCATATTTGTCCCACTAAAGGACTTTGAATTTGGTCGGGTTTTCTGCTTTATAATACCGTAAAAGCTCTAATGGAACCCCAGGGTTCTAT
Organism: Fragum whitleyi; assembly: GCA_948146395.1. Taxonomy (NCBI): domain Eukaryota; kingdom Metazoa; phylum Mollusca; class Bivalvia; order Cardiida; family Cardiidae; genus Fragum; species Fragum whitleyi. Next base: position 35,369,678 of record OX411551.1, on the reverse strand, counting down.
TAGAATCATCACAATTCCATTAGAAAGGGATGGGCCTTTATTGGATACTATGCTATAATATCGATGACTCTGTGGGAAACAGCTGTAACTGCCTATATGTATATAAGCTGTTAAGCCCTGATATTCATAAAGTCGGTGAAAAATACTCAAAATAAACATAATCTTAAAGGAAAATATTAAAATTTGATTGGGTAAAAGGTGCATAAAACCTCTGTTGAATCTTTAATCACAGTGTATAACCGTACAGGAGAGTAAACCGGAAGTGATATCTACTATCTTCATAAAATTTCAGGGGTGACACCACAAATATCGAGGCAAATTTGTAATTTAAAGTATTTATGCAAAATCCACGTTCTCTTTTCAAAAGTGTTTTACGGTGTCGCAAACCCTGTTCGACCTTTGTTTCGTATATGCGTTTTGTTTGATCATGCAGTGGATATTTCCCCCTTAATTTTTATGTCAATCATTGAGTTGAGACCGATCCTATACGCATAATTGACTTTACTAACATTGTAATGCATAAATTTTCTTAATTACATTCGGAAGGTTAGAAAATCTATATTCTTGATTACCTGTATCAAATAATTTCAATTAAACACCGAACTTTCCTAGAATTGGTAGTTGAAGTGAGGACCTTCTTCATTAGACTGTACGTGATAGTTACAACCATACAATATCAATAGTTACCAACACAAGTAAAATTAATGTACGAATAGTTCGTATCAATAGCAATCATGGTTTCAAAAGAAAATGACAAAATTGCCATACCTACGAAAAACGGGCGTCAGCAGCAATGACGGATGGTAAATCCGACAGCCATAGTCATCATTAAATGTAGAATGCATGTCCAGATATTCCCTGATGTGCATCTAACGGTCACGTGGTTTAAGGAACAAGAGGTCAACAAAAGCTCACTTTTAATGTCATTCAAACTGTAGTTACGAGTATGCGGTCACGGAAAGACGAAACGCAGAAACATTGTTAAATCTATGCAGTCCTTTTTCTGCAACAAGGTTTTTCGATAATAACATCATCATTTACAATGATATATATATATAAAACAAGACACTCGAATAAAGTCTCAATTTTATCGTAAGAATTCACAAAAATCGTTAAGAAGTTGCAATTTACACGTAAACTAACGAAAACAGTTATCGTAGGAACCGAAATGATGTATAAATAACTCTTGAAAGTTTGCATTTTCCAGATTTGTCCAAAAGAACTTAGATAGAATCGTGGAATTTTACAGTGAATATATCGTAACATCCCGCAATTAAACGTGAATGCACGCAAATTAATTGTAAAACATGCGTTAAATTTATGAGGATCCGCCAAGTTTTACGGAAAATACAAATCCGTATAAACCTGTTAGAAACGTTCGTAGGTGAGAACCTTCCTTTAACAATTACAGTTCGGATTGTTACGACAATTTATAGGTAGATTTTGCGCGGAGAGCCGTGAAATCAACTTTTTACCGTTAGATTCTCGTGCCATTTGTTCGAAATAGATAAAACAGGTTTAAATAGCGCATTAAGAAAGTTTCAAATTACCTTTAACACCAATGTTATTGCTTGTCTTACAACGTATGGTTCACTCAAACATGTACTTTCATAATTCTAGTGAAGGGATAAGGTTAAATTCCTATCATTTGCTTTTTAATCATACCCGATTTACCTATTGTAATAGACTCAAGGGGCTGTCACACCACAGCGTATTAGAGTAACGTATGCCCTGCGTGTAAAATACTGCTTATACGCACAACTTTTCAGCGTATAACCACCATTCTCGCCAAATTTTCATCATAGACGAATGACCAGCGTATGCCCACCGTTAGTGTAACGTGTGAAGAGCGCATGCGTAGCGAACCCAAATCGTACCCCAGCGTATGTCAGCGTCAATTTAACGTATATCGACGTACGGGTAGCGTATGCAAACGAACGAATAACGTATGGATAGCGTATGTAAGCGTATGAATAACGTATACAAAACTTATGACTTGGTGTCCTGAGTCTATCGGTAGACATCAAACCGATCAGATTCTTAGAAAAAAAACAAGAGGAAAGTGACTATGTCTATTGAGGCTCCCATGGAAAGCAAGTGGCATGATAGGACTACGAGATAAAATTACATGATTTTAACATATTCAAGAAATGACTTTCTCAATAAAGAAAACCCAGATTCTCTATAATGCTATTTAAATAAAATTCATATATGCTCCCCTTTTTGGTTAAATTTGTTTGACCTAATAAATAGCAAAATTGGTGGTAAAATCAGTCTGTGCAAGTTGGAAGACAGACTGATAAAAATTTGGAATCCTTAGTGATGTTTTGTCTGATTTCTACGAGGTGTTTTTTTTTTTTTCACAAGATAAGTGAGGAACATGCTTTTCTTCGAAAGAAACACTATCGTTTTAATAGCACACATTAAATCATTCTACAAATGGTCGAAGAATTCAATTAAACTGTGGACTAGATTGAGATAATGAGGATATTTGGATTGAGATTTGATATTTCCTATTTCCCATGAGACTTGGAGGACCTGTCCCTATTTCGAAAGTAACGTTCATTATGATAGATATTTAAATTATTCTATGTGGGGCTGAAGAGAATCCGGTGAAGAGCTGTCAACACTGCCGAATTGACAGTTACTTAAAAACCCAGTCCTTTTTCAATTGCACGATCAAATGAACAATCTTCCGACGACACATACGATGACACTCATTTTGTACATGTTGGTAGTTAATAAAAGAAACATTGTTAACTTTTTTGCGATTACGAGATAAAATGTATGGAAGGACGGACAGACACACGGGAAAATGGACGGACGGACAAAAAAACACCGTCTCCACAGCTCTTTTGACTTCGTTCAGTTAAGGAAAATCTTTCTACGCGGAAGAGGAAATCAAAAGCAATTGCTCTGTCCGCAGACTTGAAAAGGTATGTTAAAAAAAGAACGAGACGTAACCGTTAGCAAAACAACACGCTGAATGTGTTCACATGTCTCGTCCTCTCTTCCACTTTCTCCTGCATCCGAAGCTTAGCCTGTCCCAAATCCTATCTCCAGAAAAAGCAAGCCAAAAAGAAAGGAGAATGCAGCCTTAAAACGGGGAGGTAGGACCTGCATAACAGCTAAAATGACTATTTTCAGCCAGCCTATGACCAGCGTACTCAACTTATGAGTAACGTACCTCGGGCGACACTCTAGCGTATTAACCGTATGCATACCCTATGATTAGCGTATATTATATACGCTGGCATACGCTGAACATTTTTTAACATGTTATAAATTACTTTTGGGCATATGAGTATAAGAACGTATACCAGCGTATACCAGCGTACTTGTAGCGTACACGACTTAGGACTAACGAATGCCTAGCGTACACCAGCGTATGCGAGCGTATGAGCATACGTTGGCGTACGTTAGTGATATACGCTGTGGTGTGACAGCCCCATCAGCGCCTACGTCAGAGCTCAGTTTACAAAATACACCTATAGATACTTGCGAGTAAATGTTATATACTACTCAAAGTTTACTAAGCACCAAACATTTTCGCTGTCCTACAGGAGCTGATTTAAAAAAAACATTCGTGTTCATGTTTAAAATTCAACAATAATGTTTTGACAAGATATCTAATGTATTCATTACCAAATTTGACACGCAATTTTCTCATGAAACTCGTGCAAAATGAGGAACTCCATTTTTTTACATGTCCTTTCTCATTTTCTACATGCACCAGTTTTGTGCAGATGCTTTTAGTCGTTAATCATGGCTAATCCAAATGTCAGGCGACATTTATCTCTCGAACAATTGTGGCGTGCTGTAGGTATGGTGTAGCAAGGGGCTTCCCACCGTGATGTTGGCATGGTACTGAGGGTACACCATACCGTTGTAACAAGAGCTTGGGCATGATACCAACAGTATGGTACACCTGTAAGGAGACATGGTGGAGGTAGGAGTAGAGCTACCACCGTCGCAGAAGACCTTTTTTGGTAATTCAAGCCCGAAGGAACAGGTTTGCTACGGCAACTCAGCTACGCCCCGACCTTCAAAACGCTCGAGAGTGCGAGTTTCGACTTAAACCAAACGAACACGGCTGCATGAGCATAACCTGAGGTCTAAAAGACCATGTATGCGTATTCCGCTGTCCCGCGTTTATTGTCGGCGTCGGTTAACATAGGCATTGGACCACGTTGGCTGGCGCATAAGACGCTGGCTTCCCGTGCTATTCATGGATGAGTCCAGGTATTGCCTGGACTACACTGATAGGCGGCCTAGGGTGTGGAGAAGGCCGGTGGAAGGGTTTCACGTAGCAAATATTGATATGACAGCTCGAAGGTACATTAATGGAATCCTAAATACCCATGGAGATTTTACAATTGTGTATTGGGGATGGATTCATTTTAATGGATGAAAATGTTCGTCCACACACGGCCTGTATAGTCCAATAGTGTTGTCAAGAAGAGGGTTTTCCACGTCTGGACTGGCCGGCTCTCTCACCGGACGTAAATCCAATAGAGCATATGTGGAATAAGCTACAGGTCCGAGTTTCGGCTCGCTAGGTCAAGCCAAGGACATTCCAGGAGCTCGGCCAGATCCTGAGAGAAGAATGGTCTGTTATTCCCCAAAGAGTAATCCAGAACTTAATCAGGAGTATACAGAGGCGCTGTCAGGCTGTTATTGACAGTTCAGGCTCTCATACTCGTTATTGAACAAAATTCAATTGAAAAAATTTTAGTCAAATTCGATTTTTTCAATTTTCAAGGAAACGTCTCCCTGTTTGGTCTATATTTAAAATCTTCTTACCATTAAAAGCTTTAATTCTTTCTTAAAGTTTGATAAACTGATAACAACCGACCATTTTCCAACATTCTTATAATCAACTATCATTTTTCCTGAAACGAGCGAGTTTCGAGGCAGTAATAAGTCTACTACCCGGGCTAAATAAAACATGGTGACAACAGCTTGGATGTACCTGTAGATATGAGGTTTTGGTCTCGAAACGACGATTTTGTTCACCGGACGGCAGATGGACAAACTTCTTCAGTAGGTACTGATTCAGTTAAGAGGCCGACCACCCCGAGGATGATTGGTCTACACGAATACACGTTTCCTGTTCGCAACAATTCTAATATTCATTGGTCCATGAAAAATGCGACCTGCGGTCAAAATAGAAATATTGGCGAACCGATAAGTCAGTGATACCGTGCTCTGAAAGTGCACATTAATAAAAAACAATGACTCATTTTGAAACGGTTGTGTTTTTTTGCATCTTGACCACATGACTATTTTTGGCAGAAAAGCATGAGCACCAAAGAAATTGTTTTCCTCATTACATATAGAAGGTTATATTGTAAGTATGCACTTATCTAGATCGGGAGCGCTCGCGAGCATTTTATTGTAATGAACGAAGGGTAGGTCTACAACATTATATCATCTACATGTATATCGTTTTACGTTTCTAAAGATCGACATTCTATAATGGCAGATGCGTGTGATAGAGTTTATGTAAAGTGAATTACATTTTCCATAAAACAGCGAATGAAGTATATGTAACCCGTAAAGCGAGTGCAAACGGTCACTAATCAAATCAGCAGTAGTCCTAAACTTTGCGTAACATACTGTTAAGTAAGCGTTAAAAATCTAACCACCGGGCTCAAACCAATACAAAATTTACGAATCCTTAAGGATTCCTGCTTCGTTTACATGTTTAAGTTTTCGTGAACATCCGTAAACAACTATTACATTTACTCGTTTGGATCTCTGGATACAGAATAAAATAGTTAGTCAAAAGCTGTCTTACAACAACTGTGAAAATATATACGTGAAAACCTATCACAAAACGCGGGGGTCGCACACTTTTTCTTTGACATAAGTAAAACAATCACACATATGACTCACATACCTTTTCTCAATCGAAAACCCACGGCCATTTTCTTATTTTCTAGTCAACGAAACTTTAAGTCCGATCGATTCTCCAATGGTTCTTTTACGCTGAATATTTCGGCACCTGGTTGTAAACTGAGTTCAAACGGAAAATCAGCACTTCTATTCATCCCAAAAAGCTATTGGCTAATATTGAATTGAGAGTTAAAAAAGTATTCTTGATATTTGAATTGAAAATTAAGTAACATGGAATCTTAGCAGAAGGACGAAGCTGGTGTAACTTGTGCGTCAACAAGTCTGCTAGACAAGTAACGTGTCGTCGAACGATGCCATGATTTTTTTCAATATACAATGTATTGTATTGCTTACAAAAGTCCACATATGTGATTTAGTTCGAGGTTTATTTGAATGTTAATCGGCTAAATAACTTTATTTTGAAATTTGTAATTTATAAGGTTTGATAGATAGATTTATTTCGGTAAAAAAGTACATACAACAATAGAGTAGTACAATAAAAGGATAATAAAATGCAATTCAAATTTAAATGACACAATTTAGTAACAATATTAAGATACATACGTAAGAAAATATTGTAACTAATTAAAAGAACAAGCATCTCAAAGAGTGATACTACCAACTATATGCACCCAGACCCAGGATAACTCTTATTTTCATTGTGGTCCTGACCAAGGTTCCATATTGCTCACCGAGTTAATTATTATTTCATATACGCATGTGTTTTATGTAGATCTTATCTTATGTATAGAGAAGACGCAACAGATTGAATATAGATTTTGAGAAAAATTTACGTAGCAAGTATTGCACCTGCAAACACACACAAATAAGTATCCATCTTGTTTCTTTTGTGACACTGAACACACATGCCGATGCTCAATGTCTTCAGTTGAAACAGAGTATGAACAGGATACACATGTATAAGTTTGCAGCACCAGAAACACCCACTCAAACACCTACACCGCAGCGAGTCCCTTTTCTTATAAAGCTGAGTTAACAGATTAATGAAAAAGGGATATTCCGTAATGTTCGTAAATTAGAATTTTCAACAGATGATTTGATATAAGAGGTTCTTGACTGTGTAAAGTTTGTAAACAAAATTCTTCAAGTGAATCATTGTAATGAACTATTCGTACTGTGAAAAAAACAACAAAAGGCACTATCCCGTACAGTTGGTTTGAGAGGGTCGGTGTTTTCTGAACGCGATTATTCAAAGATTATAGCATCTTTTGGCAAAGGGGTTGCAATAATTTGACGAAAATTGGATAAAGAGTCGTTTTAACGATTGAAATTCCATCTAAATTGTTCGAAACATTTTTAAAAGAAGAAAATCGCCCGCGTCTTCAAGAAAAAATCAGCTCAATCGGATGATCCGCGTATTAAAATGCAAATTTAAGGTAGAAGTAGACAGGCCTTGCCTTGGGCAATAATGCAGAGAAATAACCACTACTTCCACTTTACATGAGCAAAACTCGGATCTCAAGATGTTGTGCTGATTTTTAGATATTTTGATTTGAAAATTCAAATTTATCTTTTAAGCGAGGATAACTCACTGAACTTCCGGTTAAGACAACTGTACGGTTATACATAGTGTTAATGACCTTGATTTTTTGGGTATGGGACTTCATCAGAGGCTTCAAGATTTAGTAATTTCACATCAAAAACTGCATAATTTTGTAGGCTGATCTTTGTCTTTATCAACTGCCAGGCCAGGAATATTCTGGGTTCAGCATGACAAGGGTTAAAGAAGGAGTATCTTTCAGTAGGCATATAAAAACAACTTACAATGAATATGGTCAGACTTTCTACTAATACAGCTATAATTAGAATTCGCTATTTTGACTCATCCATTGCATACAAATGTACTGTAATCACAAGTCACAATACCGTATTCAGATTATAAGCTAGCTCAAAATCCTTCTCTTCTTGAGGTCTAAAGCAACATTTCAAGAAAACACGTAATAATATCTTAGGTTAATATTGGTTATTCACGTAAAAACTCTCACAATGTCATATTTTACATAATGAGTTTGTAGGATTTCCTGAAACCTTACAAATTAAGTAAATTGGTTTTGTTATTTTTTGTTTTACACCTAATCTACTGTATTTCTTGAAATTAATTTAAATGCTCTCTCCCTGATTGTTAAGCTCCCACTGTGAATATCAAAAAAATCTCCAAGTTGAAATAACTTCCTGATTGTCTAGAAGAAATGGTGAATTATACACATTCAGGGGATATCATTCGGAACATCACTCGACAATTACTGTAAACTGCAACAGACCTCGGATGTATGTGAGGCGGATGGGTATGTAATAAAATCGTGCATTTTGCTAGGCCGAAACAGTGTAAGAAAAACTAGCACTGTAGATTTATATCTTTTACAGTAAATAACGGCTGAAAAGTTTTAATTTTTGAGAATGACGAATTATTCTCTAAAATTAAGATTTTTCAGCCATTATTTAAGAATCTTAAGATATTTAGATACGATGGTTTCATGTCAGTGACTTAAATGAGTAGCGTTGGTGACGTCGAATGTTTTCACTAACGCCATTTTAACTGACGTCATCGAGTTTTAGGCCACACCAAATAAATTATTAGATTCTCATCTGAGTTTTCAGAAAAAAAGGGGCGGTCGGGGTAACAAAGTCGAGGAGCTTACTGGTTCATAAAGAGTTTGAGTTCTATGCCGTAGAGAAAAGAAAAATATTTGAGGCGCTCATATTGTTTTACTGGTACTTCTTCTTTTTCAGACTGCTGAACAGATTCCGGTAATTATTTGTTCAAGGTGTTATTTGTTCAAAATAAATAAAATTTAATCTCAGAATAGTGTGTATTTCTATATTTTCACTGATCAAAATGATTCAGATATCGACGCTATGCAGACACCCAAAGTTCGTAATCACAGATGATCCAAGCTATTGTAACAAGAGCCATGTCGGACATGGCCATCCCCCGCCGAGAAAACTTGATAGTAAACTGAAGCCTAATAGATTAAGGGTTCTACTTTAAGAAATTAAGCCTCTACAAAATCTAAGTCTTTAAAATAACAAAGGGCAATAACTCCAAAATTATGCAAGCCAGAGTTATATTTCTTGTGCACCGCACTCCTCTTCCATGAGATCTATCCACCCATAAAGTTTCAAGTTGATAGCTAAAACACTTTTTAAGAATATGCTCCGGACAAAATCTAAGTCTTAAAAATAACAAAGGGCAATAACTCCAAAATTATGCAAGCCAGAGTTATAGTTCTTGTGCACCGCACTCCTGTTCCATGAGATCTATCCACCCATAAAGTTTCAAGTTGATAGCTAAAATACTTTTTAAGAATATGCTCCGGACAAAATCTAAGTCTTAAAAATAACAAAGGGCAATAACTCCAAAATTATACAAGCCAGAGTTATAATTCTTGTGCACTGCACTTCTCTCCTATGAGATCTATCCTCCCATAAAGTTTCAAGTTGATAGCTATTATACTTAAGGAGATATGCTCCAGACATAATCTAAGTATCAAAAATAACAAAGGGCAATAACTCCAAAATTATGCAAGCAAGAGTTGTAGTTCTTGTGTACTGCACTTCTCCTCCATGAGATCTATCCACCCATAAAGTTTCAAGTTGATAGCTATTATACTTTAGGAGATATGCTCCGGACAAAATCTAAGTCGTAAAAATAACAAAGGGCAATAACTCCAAAATTATGCAAGCAAGAGTTGTATTTCTTGTGCACTGCACTTCTCCTCCATAAGATCTATCCACCCATAAAGTTTCAAGTTGATAGCTATTATACTTTAGGAGATATGCTCCGGACAAAATCTAAGTCGTAAAAATAACAAAGGGCAATAACTCCAAAATTATGCAAGCAAGAGTTGTAGTTCTTGTGCACTGCACTTCTCCTCCATGAGATCTATCCACCCATTAAGTTTCAAGTTGATAGCTTTTATACTTTAGGAGATATGCTCCGGACAAGTTTAGTGACGGAACCTCGGAAGGACGGAGTGACGGAATGACGGACGGAGGGGCATTACTATATCCCCTCGCCGAAATCGGCGGGGGATAATAACAAAGTGAAGGCACCGAATCGTAAATTGTTTGGCCAACTACTTTCTTTTTCATGATTTTATATCAAAGTGAACTTCGCTTATTATTTTAAGAATAAACTTTGCATTTCAATTGTTTATTGGTAGATAACCGGGTAATGAAGAGGCAATCTGACGAGAAATAAATAAAGCTACCCGAGCTTTATGTCAGAAATTATAATCATCGTATCGGCAAATCTACCTCGGTCCCGCTCAATCACAAAATGCGTAAATTTATAATTGTTCTATATTGTCTCTTTATTTTGAAATAATGTCCTACCTGCTGTAAAAAATGGTAATGTATTCCTGTTTAATAAAATTTAACCCGTGAAGAGAGTCATCTAAATCCCATCTATTCACCGAGGGTTTAACATCAATCAGGTTTTTCCAGCATGCGTCGCTTGCCGAGTTAAGAAACTGTCTCAAAAATAGGGACCTCCAAAAATAGTCGAACATCTGGTGTCGGCGTCTTTGATTACCCGTTCACCCTCCGCGAAAAATAAACTATTCTGGATCAAAGGTTTAAAACGTGAGAGAAAATTACAGATTGACGTCATATTGAAATTGTGTTAGTTGAGATTTTTTTTAACTTTCACGAGTCTTTATTTCTCGGATATTTGGAACCGGATTTAATTTTCAAACAAATAGTAAGTAATTTTGAGAATAAAAAATCACGAATGACGACGAGGTGGACTTTGTCACACCTAAGTTGTAGAAATGCAGTAAAATAATGTTTGATTGGTTTGAAATCACGAAACAAAGCTTATTATTTTAGATAGAAGTGATAAGAAAATCAAACGGAAATGCTTTCAATGGTCTCGGGTAATTAGAAAAAGTCCAGACGAGTAAGAATATGGAAAATCGGCAAAACCGTAGAGCAAATCATTAGTTACAGCATTTATTTTTTAACTACGACACAAAAACAAGTCAGTGTCTTGTAACTGTGCGACCTTATTCTTGACATCTTGTAGACGCGTCAATCTGTAATAATAAGCATACTTCTTATCAAGCGTAATCACCTGAAAAATACAGAAAAAGATTTGTTGCTTTCGACTTCAAGATATTTTCCCGCTATGGCGGCTTCTTTTTTCTAGTATCAATCGATAAAAATTGTTGCAATACAAGGGATGCAGTCGGCCATTTTCCTTGAATCAACACCAAAATACGTTTAACGAATGTCGTTTTTTTTTGTCACAAATAAAAAAGTTCGGGACGGGCGTTATTTTTAGGGGCCGGCGGGGATGAGAATCTAAAAATTTATTTGGTGTCGCCTTACCAAGGTTTTCCCGTAATTTTTAAAAATAGTCAGTCTATGTACATCCGAGGTTGATCGTGAGATTGGCCGAGTGGTGTTCCAAATGGGGATATCTGTAAAGTACACGTATAAGTGCCTGATTAGTGTATAAGTACCTTTAAGATTATGGATATTAACAATAGTTTAAATTGTGTGTGAGAAAAGCCTGGATGCTCCACAGACTCTCTGAAAAAAGTCTATGTCCTGATATAGATCTAGTTCTGAAAAGGAAATAACCATGTAATGTGCATAGTTCATGTGTACTACAATCTTTAATCATGAGAGGTAGAAGAAAGTTTCAAGTCAATCAAACAAAAGGTAACAGAGTTATGCTTTAGACAAAGAATTTGATGCCGCCGACCCACCAGACACCAGACCCCACTTGTGATCACATTAAACCTCCTGTCTTTTGATAGGAGTATATTCAAGAGCACTGCATGCGGGTGCCTACACTCGCCTGTTATGTGCTAAGGGGTAGAAAAAAATCTTAGTAAAAGAAGTGGCATAATTTGAATAAAATGCATCTAGAGTTATCCCCCTTGATAGTATAGGTTGCTCTTTTAATGGTGAACATGTGTACAAAGTTTCAAGTGAATGCGTTCAGTAGAACAAGAGATATCACAAATGTAAAAGTTTTTTGCACCACAACAACAACAATACCAAAAAAGACACACAGAAGGTTATATTTTCTATCCTAATAAAAGAGCCAAAACTGCTCCCCTAAAATTGGGTACAAATAAATTTCTCTTAATAGCTCCTAGGAGTGTTGAGCAGGAGAAACATGGTAAAACTACCGTCTATGGATTCCCTTTGAATCAAAAGTTAATGGAATTTGGTTGAAACACACTTGTCATGGCTTTTAGACATGTAATATTTACAAGAAATAATCTCCATAATCCTTCTTTATGGCTTAGATCTAAGGAAATGGTTTGGCACCATTGTAATAAGAGGACCTTAATGGTCCTATTAAGCTCAACCAAGGTTACTTTCTTATGTCAATATTAAACTGTAACTTAGACCACGCTCGAAGCGAATCGGCCAATCAGAGAATAGTATTTCAAAAGTATATATCACAGATACAACTCCGAGCATTGTATTTACAGATATACAATGGAAGTGCATCGTGCATGTGAATCTTGTCGTGCACAGGTTTTGCATGTCGAGTCATTTCAAAAAGATGACGAGCATTTTATACAGCTCTTTTTTCCTAAAGATTTTCAACAGTCACAAAAGTGCAAAAAATCGGAGAATGGTAAAGTTAATATATTCATAAGTGATTTCAACATATTCACAATTGATTAGAGTAATATCACTATTTACTCTTTTTCATTATTTAGAGGTTTTGGTAAAACATACAGACAGTATAAGAAAAGCGTGGTCTAAGCCAGATAGAAAATCTCGCTAACGCTCGTGTCAATTTCCCATATACCACAGCACTTGTTTTCTTTTCTATCCTATAAATTTATCAGTTTTCTATGATTATAAAATTAAAGTACACAGTGCAATTTCCATATTCAGTCATGTTAATGGGGACCTGGTTTATGACCATATCAACACCCATTTTCTTTTGTTACAAATACGGTTTGTTTGTTTGAATAAGGTTTTATGCCACCTTCAACATTTTTTTTTGTTATTTTGTGGGGGCTGGAGTACCAAACAATGGATTCCTGGTATTTCTCACACAATTCTAATACACTCTTTCCTAGCCATCAGCTGCCATTCCACATCGATGGCTCAGCGCGAAACAGTTGTAACTGCCTATTTGTTTATAGGCAGTTACAACTGTTTCGCGCTGAGCCATCGACATAGGTCTACGATTATCAACGCATCGTCGGGAGACAGTTACATGGAGTACCGAAAAAAGCGTTAGGATTATCCACCCATTTGTGGAAGATCATGATTAGAAAGGATGTGTGCTACCACCAGGGATCAAGGTGGGGATCTCATAACTGGGAGTCATGATTCACTTTCAACTGTGCTTTGATGCTGGCTCCGATGAGCAAGTTTGAGAAAGAATGAGCTATCCTTTCCTAGCATCCAGCTGCATAGGTCTATCATTAAGACAACCTTTTACCAGGAGACTAGAAATAGGAATGGAAGAGTGCAGTTTGTTTGAGAGATTGAACCAAAACTGTAAAATGTTACAGTGGTCAATACAGATGAATTTGGACCAGACTTGGGAGAAATGTGAAAATTCATATATATGAAACGTCATCAAATAGGGACCATCTGGGTAGTGCGTAAAGTGTCGACCTTAGTCAGACTGCGCAGTCTGTGCAGACAGACTAGTGTTGAAACTTTTCACTTTTTGTTAATTTTCTGAATCTGGAATGATCAATCGACCTTCCTGTTAAATGATTTTTGAAATGCAACCTCTGCTTTGGCTGTACTAGAACGATTGTCTATTTCAAAAATTTACTTTGCAAATTTCCCAGATGGTCTCTTTTCGCGTGACGGGTCACTTATGTTTAGAGTGACTTCTTACTTACAGCACACAAGTGAAGGTCAGGCATAAATATCCCATTCAGTTCCCCTGAATCACTTGGTGTTCAGGTGAGCTTAAATCAGTAGCATCCACTGTTCAGCATTCTTTAACCCTTTCCTGTTTTACAAAATTTTAGACATGTCCAAATTCAAAGGTTTGGAAGATCCAAATTAAAAGTGGATTTAATTTGAAAAATAACCATTCAGTTGGGTAGAAAATAGTGTGCAAAAAGAAGAAATTGCTTGTCACAAGCAATTTCTTCTCTTTACACACTGTTTTCTCAATCATAAAATCACAGGCACGTAAAAAACAGGGATTATACAGGAAAGGGTAAAGGCTGCCTATCCTTTCATCCATTTTTAGGAAGCAAAACATCACAATGTTTGACAGATCTTTTATGTAACCATATCAGAGAATCATAAAACATATAATATTCTTCTATTTCCCAAGTCCGATATTTCAAACCTCAGAGAACATATAAATATGTGTTATGCCTCCTTAAGTTTCACAAGCAGTCTGTTTCATATCACATGCAATGAATAACAATGATCCATGTTTCTTCTAACCTTCTTCATAGATGCTTGATATTTTCATAGTTAAACAACACATTTAGTTGGGGCAAAAACTCAAAAAAGAGGACCTTGATAGTCCTATTTAGCTCTGCTGAGTTTCCTTGACACCTAGGACATGTACAAATCAGTCAAAAACTATTTAGTACTTACCTGAGTTTGCATTTCTCCGAATGCAGTTAAGCTTATAATAAAGATCAAACAGAGACCCCCATAAAACAAGAGGACCCTGAGGGCCCTAAATCGCTCACCTGATATTTCAAGTAAATCATCATTTCCTATGATATGGCATGAACCTTCCCATTTTCAACAGAGTTCATTCTTGTGACCTGGCAAATATTTTGATCAAGTTTCATGAAGATTGGACTATATTTGTGGCGTTTGGAGCTCTTACGAGAAAATTGTCATTAAGGCCCCTTTTCCCGTGATATGGCATGTATACTTCCCATTTTCAAATGAGTTCATCCTCATGACCTAACAAACATTCTGACAAAGTTTCATGATGATTGGACCATATTTGTGGCTTCTAGAGAGTAAACAAAAAAATTGTCATTAAGACGCCTTTTCCTGTGATATGGCACCCTTCCTTCCCATTTTCATTAGACTTCATCCTCATGACCTAACAAGCATTCTGACCAAAATTCATGAAAATTGGACTATATCTGTGGCTTCTACAGTGAAAACAAGAAATTTGTCATTAAGGCCCCTTTTCCCGTGATATGGCACGGATCCTTTCCGTTTGAACAATTTTAATAAGGGACCAACCAAGGAATATTTCTGCCAAGTTTGGTTGATTTTGACCCATAAGTTTAGGAGGAGATGTCATTTAAAGATATTGTTGACAAAATTGTCATTAAGGCGCCTTTTTCTGTGAAATGGCACGGATCCTTCCCATTTTCAATAGACTTCATCCTCATGACCTAACAAACATTCTGACCAAGTTTCATGAAGATTGGACTATATTTGTGGCTTCTAGAGTGAAAACAAGAAATTTGTCATTAAGGCCCCTTTTCCCGTGATATGGCACTGACCCTTTCCGTTTGAGCAATTTTCATAAGGGACCACCCAAGGAATTTTTCTGCCAAGTTTGGTTGATTTTGACCCATAAGTTTAGGAGGAGATGTTGTTTAAAGATATTGTTGACAAAATTGTCATTAAGGCGCCTTTTTCTGTGAAATGGCATGGATCCTTCCCATTTTCAATAGACTTCATCCTCAAAACTTAACAAACATTCTGACCAAGTTTCATGAAGATTGGACCATATTTGTGGTATCTAGAGTGAAAACAAGAAAATTGTCATTAAGGCCCCTTTTCCCATGATATGGCACGGATCCTTTCCATTTGAGCAATTTTCATAAGGGACCACCAAAGGAATATTTCTGCCAAGTTTGGTTGATTTTGACCCATAAGTTTAGGAGGAGATGTCGTTTAAAGATATTGTTGACAAAATTGTCATTAAGGCGCCTTTTTCTGTGAAATGGCACGGATCCTTCCCATTTTCAATAGACTTCATCCTCATGACCTAACAAACATTCTGACCAAGTTTCATGAAGATTGGACTATATTTGTGGCTTCTAGAGTGAAAACAAGAAATTTGTCATTAAGGCCCCTTTTCCCGTGATATGGCACGGATCCTTTCCATTTGAGCAATTTTCATAAGGGACCACCCAAGGAATATTTCTGCCAAGTTTGGTTGATTTTGACCCATAAGTTTAGGAGGAGATGTCGTTTAAAGAAAAAGTTGACGCCGTGACGGACAGACGGACAGACAGACGCTGGACAACGATCGATCACAATAGCTCCCTTGAGCACTTCGTGCTGAGGTGAGCTAAAAACTCAAACAAGAGGACTATGACGGTCCTGTAAGACTTATTTAGGTCTCTATGACACCCAGGACAGGTAAAAATTAAATTCAGTTTTCCAATATCTGTCAAGCCTAGAAATTTATTAAGTTTGATACTGAATATCCTAAATCTGTGAATTAAAACAGATATCAAAACCCTTCAATGCACACAAGTGAATTTAGATAGGCTGATGGCTATCATGGTCATTTTTGATAATTCATACAATGGTCAGCTTGATTTATAAAATATAAGGACCAGTGCAGTTGTATGGTTTTGCAATAATTCATCTGAATTAGCAACGTACTCTATGCCTTATAATGTTATCTAGTCAAATAAGCTTAACATTTGCTTTGCTGAATAAAAAACTTGGAAAATTGCATTAAAATCAAAACGCCCAAAGACAAGTTAAATTTTTTACAATTGACCTTGACAAGAAACCTTGACCTTGGAGCTTTCTGATTTTTTTTCAAATAACACATCTTTTTGAGATGAAGAACAATTATGCCAAGTAATTTAAAAACCCATTCATATATGTAGGACTTATGCTCCAGACAAGCTATTTTTATAAAGTTTGCTTTGACCTGTGACCTTGACTGTAGAGTTATCTGACTATTTCTGTCAATTAGCAACCCATGGTGGAGAACAATTGTGCCAGTTATTTTAAAATGTAGGAGTAATTGTCTACATGCTATTAGGCGGTCTGACAGATGGACACACTAATGCACCCACACCAAGGCCATCATGGAAAAAACTATATCTCAAGCTCGACAAGAGGTTCCTAAAATTTAGGCATTTTAAGTAGGTTTTCTTAGTATAAAATTGTAGGGTGCTAGTATTAGAAAGTGCATATTATAAGAGGAACTAAATATCAAGAGTCACAGGCAAACCATAGGGATTCATTTGTTGCCAAAAAGCTATTGACCTCAGTGTGAATCAATAGGAGCTCAAATAAGGTTATTTGGCAAAGTCAGAAAACCAATTTGTCAAATATGATCAGTTATGATCTTGAATATCAATTCTATACTCCAAGTCAATCAAAGAAACTACGCTGCAGACACTTCCACCGAAATTGTTCGGCCAATAGATCTATAGAATAGTTTAACAGACAGGGGATTTAATTTTGTTTTGGTTAGATGATGGTTTATACCGCTTTTCACAATCTTGACAGCCAAATTGACGCAGCTGGAGCACCTAACAATGGATACCTGGTAATTCTCACACCAGAACCCCCATTACATCATTTCCTAGCCTCCAGCTGCTTTCCCTACACAGGAAACCAAATAATTGGAAAGGATGAGTGCCACCATCGGGGACAAAACCAAGGACCTTTTGATTTACAGACCGACATGCTACCAACTGCGCTTTGATGGTAGCAGAGGGAGTTTCATGCATTGAAGAGTATCAAAGTTATAAAACATAGAAATATTTTATGAAAGTTTAATGCAATGGTTTCATAGGCAATCCATCGATCCCCACCCCCACAACAACATACACTACCTCAATAATTCTGAGAAATAGGAAAATTTGCCGAAATTCAACACTAAATCTAGCAGTTTTTGGGTGATTACACCCCCCCCCCTTTCTCACCATAAGGTAAAAAGCTGGACCCAGTCAACCAAGCTTTAGAATTGGGTATCAGTGTGATAAGCCAATGCCTCTCTCTCAAGTGTGTGTAAACATCAGGGCCCAAGGTTATAAAAGTTTTCTCAGGCTCTGGCTCAATTTTCACGAAATTTAAATTTAAATAAATGTATGAAAATAAAAGATAATATTAATAAGTTGTTATATATAACAACTTATTAATATCATCTTTTATGTTAATACATTAAAATGAGTAATAAAACAGAATTACGGCTTTAATCTCAAATTGAAATTAGAGAAAATTTTGAATTGAGCCTGAGAAAAGTTTTAAAACCTCGGGCCCTGGTCACTGAATATTCAAGAGCTTCTTTTAAAGCTGCTCTTTCACAGATTGGGAAAATGTGATTTTTGAAAATTTTCGTAATTGCAATCGGAAATAACGACCTCATCTTTGAAACAAGCCTTTGAAACAAGAAGATTCAATCTGGTTATGTATGGAAAGATAGACAGATAGCTCTGAATTTAGCGAAATTCATTCTGAAAAATAGAGCAACTACTAACGCCTAAAAATTTATCCTACAATTTTGAGCTTACTATAAACGCATGTACATTCCGCATGTTTGTCTTATGCAATCAAAGATTAAGGTAAAAGAATTTGACAGCCGGAAACCTCATATCAATACAAACAAAAAAGAATGATAACTCACAGAAAATAACAATTTTGTAATTTTTATAGACTGGAAATAAATAGACTGGAACCCTTACTGATCTTGCCGCTTCAAACAAATAAGTTTCAAAAGTATTGAAATATGTTATTTTTAGTGCCAATGCCCTTGGAAAATTCAGAAACATCTGTAAATACACACGTTTCCAAATCTAAGAACAATTTTTGTATTTTTCTATTAAAATCTGTGAATGAGCAGCTTTAAGCCAAGCTTGTGTCACAATCATAATAAAATAAATAGTATAAACAAGCTAAATTTTAACATAACATAATAACATTACTTAAAATACTGAGAGCTTAAATTTCTGATTGCATTTTAGGGAAATAAAACCTTTATTTGGTAATTTGATAACGTACTCTTATGGGATTGGAAAAATAATTCCTGATATAGAGAGGGACTTGATTTCACATCGTGATTATCACAGTTTTCAAAAGATTTAAATTCTAAATTTTCAAAAAGAATTCCACACAAAAAACCCTTTTTTGACAACCTGAACGTAAAAAAAAAATGGTAAAAATTGCGGAAAATGAAGAAATTGCTTGTTACAAGCAATTTCTCCATCGTCCGCTTTTTTTCCAATCAAAGGGAAAAAGAATTTTAAAGATTCATTAATTGAAATTTGTGGTCACAATTTTTTCATATTTGTATCATACCAAAATTTCCTATAAAAAGTCTGCTAATTGTTCAATTAGTCCACTAATTTTGAACAGTTCTCAATTAAGAAATTTTTAAAAAACCCATAAATTCCAAACTACTTCCTAGTGGCTCGTATTAAATTCTGTCATAGAGAAGTTTCTATTAAATTTAAACCTCATATAATTATATTACTTAAAATAATGAGAGTTTAAAATCCTAATCTCATTTTAATAAAAACTACTTTTCTACATTTGGAGTTAGAAAATGTCAACCAAACAAGTCCTGCATCATTTGATAATTTCCGTGGAGGAAGACAATCCTCTTGGGATTCAGGTTTTTCTCCAAAATTGCTACAAAACCTTTCACAATGGCACAAAAAAATTCTGGTTCCTATTTTACATTAGAAATTATTTTCTAAGCTCTTTTGAAAAGATGTCTGCCTCTAGAAAATTGGATATCCTTCTCTTATGGGAATGGGAAAATTAATTCCTGATACCGAGAGGGACTTTGATTCATGCATGGAAATTTTCATGTTTTCCTAATGATTTTAATTTCAAAAGTCATTCTATTTGCAAAAAATGCAACTCTTTGACAACCTCAAAGAAAATCAAAGCACTGAAAGTACTGATGGTGAACGAACCTGATGGCATTCTAGAGTGATATATTAAATTCAATTAGAAAAGAGAAATTACGAATGTAAAAAAAAGGTGGGAAGAATTGTCTCGACAAAATTTCCGTTATTCGGAAATTTCACTGCAAATTCAAAGAAAGGGAAAGAGAGGAAAAATCCTGTTAGAAAAATATTTGTTAGAATATGAGATGTTACTCTGTGAAAATTTCTTTTACACACTTGAAATAGGTATTATTTTATTAATTAAACATAAATGGAGAAATCGATTTAATCCTATCTAAAACTGTCTTTAACCTATATCAAATGGTGTTTATTTTTACAAAAGTAGTTGTTATCATGTTTAAGCTTATTTCAAGTAAATTTGTTGTATTTGTTTTAACTTTTTAACTATCTTTGTTTCTTCTCAGAGGATGAAAAGGTCTTTGAGTACCAACCAAAGAAACACCTATGAATATCAGTCAGTCCCGAACTGTACTCATTATTTAAAGTTATGATTTGTTAACTTATTAATAGTATTTTGAACCATAACCTGAGTGATTAGTTTTTATCATATTTGAAGCCATAACCACTTCCGTGGTTGACAGTTATGTCGTTATTCAATTTTATAACACTGCAGAATGAGAAATATTTAGGTATATATTAAAGGAGGTCTAGTGCCCTATTAGTATATTTCATGGATAATTTCTGTTAAAGGTTTAGAAATTAAAGTATAACTTTTTATATTAAACAATTGCTCCATAGTAAATTGCATACTAAAAGTCTTTAAAAATATTATTTTTGTAACGTAATTTCTACATCAAAAGCGAATTAGAATCTTATTTAAGAAGTTTATTTTTTAAAGGGCGGTAATAATTGCATGACTATGTCTATGACTATGTTTAAGTATAATACAATGTTTTTTTCCTTCCGACTTTCTTTCCAAAAAGAATTGAGAATCCTTACAATTGTCGGTTTATTTTTTGCACGAGAACCTATTGTTTACCTTCAAGAGTTTGGATGCTTGTAAAATCACTCACTATCGATATCTTATTACAGTATTGCGGCTGATATTAGACTTCTGCTCGGAGCTAGTTTTTTCTTAAACTGTAGTTAACAAATTCTAAGCGTATTTTGGGAAGGATGGAGCCATTTTTTATTCATCGATTAAGATTTTTATGATTTCTGTAAAAAACGCAGTGACTTTTCCAGAATAATTTAAGCACTAAACCCGCCTGTCGAATTGTACACAAGTGCATGACGGATCTGGTCCCCCCTTGACCACGGCAATATCTACTCGTCAATTGGAGTGGTATCTAGGGTAAAATATTTAGCTATCATCTATTTTATTTTCAAATAGAATTTTGAATTGATATGGTTTTACAGATTGAAAAAATGCAAAGTAGAATGGCCCCAATGAAATATCTTCCGTGCCTGTCGCATTTGGTATTCGGCAATATTCGCTTCTGAGACAGATGAATACGAAACGTTTTCGCTGGGAATAAGTTCACCGAATATTCGAGTGTATCCTTACAAGCCCTACTTCAGCCAACGCAATTTTACAGAAAAATCTTAATAGCGGAGTTCATCCCTATTTAAATAAAAGTACAAGAAAGGTTGTACATGTAAAACACATGTCGAATCATTCTTAAAACCCGTCTCGAGACTGACTGTCGTTAGTTGAAAAGTTATGTAAAACCGCGTTACCGTTTCTAATGACACAAGGTGTCTTGATGTGTCATTCGTCTCAACTCGGCCGATTCCTCTAACCTACATTTAAATCGGAGCCGTCGGAGATCGCCCGAGTATTGCCGAATGTAAGTTCAAGAGGACATGACCTAAATAAACACGTATTTCCGGCTAATTACTTCAAGTTGCACCAGCGAAGGCTTGGGTCAAAAACATAGTATCTGTCTCTACGGTGTCTAGACACAAACTTTTTTTTGCTTTAAACTCTCGACAAGCTTACGCCGATCAAAAATTCCTTTGATAAACACTGCAAGATCATTTTGTGTTTTTCAAGGCGAATTTTCATTATTTTCACTTGATAAGGAATAATAGTATCACGCCATTAAAGAAGAAAACAGTGATTTTGCGGAGAAAAATATTGAAAGATACTAAATTGAATTTTAAGAGGCGCTACATTATTTCAAATGTATTAACATCCAACATGATTTTCCTGACATGGTATATAACACTGGTGAACGACGTTCGTTCACCAAAAAGCTTTGTTAAAAATTGTGGAAAATGAAGAAATTGCTTGTAACAAGTAACTTCCTTTTTGTCCTCATTTTTTCCAATCAAATGGAAAAAGAATTCTAAAGATTCATAAAAAAGGAATTTGTGGTAACAACTTCTTTGAATTTAGATCATTTTAAAATTTCCTGCAAAAAATAGATTGTTTGTTCATTATATATAGTCCCAAAATCTTGAAAAGGGTTCAATTTAGCATTTAAAAAAAAAACACCTTAGATTTATAACTGTTTTCAATTGGCCTGATATTAAATTCTGTCATAGAGAAGTTTCTATTAAATTTGAACCTCATATAATTACATTACTTAAAATAATGAGAGTTTAAAATCCTGATCTCATTTCAATAAAAACTACTTTTCTACATTTGGAGTTAGAAAATGTCAACCAAACAAGTCCTGCATCATTTGATAATTTCCGTGGAGGAAGACAATCCTCTTGGGATTCAGGTTTTTCTCCAAAATTGCTACAAAACCTTTCACAATGGCACAAAAAAATTCTGGTTCCTATTTTACATTAGAAATGATTTTCTAAGCTCTTTTGAAAAGATGTCTGCCTCTAGAAAATTGGATATCCTTCTCTTATGGGAATGGGAAAATTAATTCCTGATACCGAGAGGAACTTTAATTCATGCATGAAAATTTTCATGTTTTCCTTATGATTTTAATTTCAAAAGTCGTTCTATTTGCACAAAATGCAACTCTTTGACAACCTTAAAGAAAAAAAGCTTTGTTAAAAATTGTGTAAAATGAAGAAATTGCTTGTAACAAGCAATTACTTTTTTGTCCTCATTTTTTTCCAATCAAATGGAAAAGAACTCTAAAGATTCATAAAAAAGGAATTTACGGTAACTTTGAATTTGGATCATTTTAAAATTTCCTGCAAAAAATAGATTGTTTGTTCAGTTAGTCCCATAATCTTGAAAAGTGTTCAATTTAGCATTTAAAAAAAAACTAGAACTGTCGCAGGGCGGACTAATACCCCCCCACAAGCGCTTTGTTTGAGTGCAAGTGCTATTAGAGCAGGATGTGTTTGTAACAAATATTGAGGTCATATGCACTATTTGCATGAGTTTCATGATTCTAGGTCGCTTGGTTTAAGAGTTAAAGTCCACAAATTAAAATTGAACAAAAATTGACTGTGACCTTGACCTTTGACCTATATGACCCAAAAACAATGACACTTTCTTGGATCACAGGTAACATTTGCATAAAGTTTCATGCTTGTAGGTCACTTGGCTCTCGATGTAGAGTCCGGAAACGAAAATTGAACAAAGGCTGATTGAGACCTTGACCTTTGACCTATGTGACCCAAAAACGATAGGGCACTTCCTTGGGTCATAAGGAACATTTGTATAAAGTTTCATGATTGTAGGCCACTTGGTTCTCGATGTAGAGTCCGGAAACGAAAATTGAACAAAGGCTGATTGAGACCTTGACCTTTGACCTATGTGACCCAAAAACGATAGGGCACTTCCTTGGGTCATAAGGAACATTTGTATAAAATTTCATGATTGTAGGTCATTTGGTTCTTGAGTTAGAGTCCGGAAACGAAAATTGAACAAAGGCTGACTGTGACCTTGACCTTTGACCTATGTAACCCCAAAACAATAGGGCACTTCCTTGGGTCATTAGGAACATTTGTATAAAGTTTCATGATTGTAGGTCATTTGGTTCTTGAGTTACAGTCCGGAAACGAAAAGGTCTACGGACGGACGGACGGACGGACGGACGGATGGACGGACGGATTGACGGACGGATTGACGGACGGATGGACGGATGGACAGACAGACAGACATGGTGAAACCAATATACCCCCCTCTACTTCGTAGGTGGGGGGTATAATAACACCTTAAATTTATAACTGTTTTCAATGGGCCTGATATTAAATTCTGTCATAGAGAAGTTTTTATAAAATTTGAACCTTATATAATTAAATTACTTAAAATGATGAGAGCTTAAATTTCTGTTTTCATATTAGCAAAAAAAATCGTTTCCAAATTTGGAGTTAGAGAATGTCAACCAAACACGTTCTGCATCATTTGATATTTTCCATGGTGAATGACAATCCTCTTGGGATTCAGGTTTTTCTCCAAAATCGCTACAAAACCTTTCACAATGGTACAAAAAAATCTGGTTCCAATTTTACATTTGAAATTATTTTCTTTTTTTTAGCTCTTTTGAAAAGATGTCTGCCTCTTGAAAATTAGATATCCTTCTCTTATGGGAATGGAAAAATTAATTCTTGATACTGAGAGGGAATCGGATTCATGCATGTATGGCAATTTTCACAATCTTTAAGATTTAGATTTCAAATTAACAGAAATATTTAGACAACTCAGTTTAATGGTTGACAATTTATTATGTAATTGTGTATCTTAATTTAAAAAAGGCTTGCTGTGTTTTGATAATTAACTCTGATCCTTTTGAGTATTTCGTTGTTTTTTTTTTAAATTAGTTTCCAATTTTATCTAGTCAAACTCAAGATTTTTCTATGTAGCAAGCAGGCAATGTTGGCTAAGATCAGACCAAAGCTTTGAGTACTGTAGGAAAATGTTGTAAACAGAATGATATGGGTTAAGCAATGTTATCTAATATATGAAGCACTAGGGCCTGTTTTACTAAACATCTTACGATCAGTTTTTGCACAAGTCAAATATTAAAGTTGCTTCTACAGTAGTAACTTAATCTTGAATTCTGCCATGCATCATCTCATTGGATGGTAATGAGATATTGCAAGACAGAATCTAACATTGGATGAGAATGCAAGATACGATTTGTGAATTGGCTTATGATAATTTTTTTCCTAAGAAGTTTAGTAAATCATACCACTGAATAGCCAATTAATTTGATGCAATTTTGAGATACAATTTTTGGTGTTTTATTCATTTTTTACATGAATGCCACATGCATATTGAATTACTACAAAAAATGAATCTTTTTTCCCTTTTGCAAGTACATGCACATTTAATTACAGGCACATTTAATTCAGTAATAAATGCAACATTTACTAATGACATAATTACTGTGTTAGAAACTTAATGCCGGAAGTAAATTTGGGTTTATTCGGAAAATTCTTGAATCTGCAGTATCCTGCAAGTTTTACATCCATTTTATTTCTCAGATTGCAACTGTTATGTAACAATGGAAAGGTCATGCTCACTACAAAACACTGAATTCTAGCATTTTATTCTTTTCCAAATTGGACTTAATCCAAGCATAGCACTCTTATTTAAATGCAAATCATCTAGGAAATATATATGTTGAATGTTTGTTTGCCAAAGATTTCAAAACATTGTGTTAAAAGTTTTTCATTTTCTTTGCATACTATGGACAGAGGATAATTGTTTGTTTCAGTGAAAGGTTAACTTGTGACCCGTCACGCAAAAAGGGACCATCAGGGAATTCTGTATACTGAATTATTGAAAAAGATATTTGATCCAGCAAAGGTCATCCAGAAGTGGCATCTCAAAAATTCTTTCACTGGAAGGTAGATTGATCGTTTTAGATTCAGAAAATAGGCATGGTGCAAAAAGGTTCGAACCTAGTCAGTCTGCACAGTCTGCACAGTCTGACTAGGGTCGACACTTTCCACACTACCCAGATAGCCCCTTTTTGTGTGACCGGTCAAATTTATATTTCAGTGATTGAAAAGCAAGAGGTATTTTTCAGTCTAAAGTACATTTTATTTTTCGTTGGCAACTGTTAGTAACGTACCTATTGAAAGTGCTAGCAAATATTTCTTCTCCCCATTCTGCTTTATCCAAGCAATGCTCCCTAATTTAAATGCAAATCGTCAAGGAAATATGTTGATGTGTCAGTGCAAAACTATTGTAAGTGCCTATAAATTTATAGGCACTTACAATTAAGTGCCTATAAATTTATAGGCACTTACAATAGGTTTGCCCTGATCCAAAGATGTGTGATACCTATTTGTTTGGGGAGGGTTTCTGTTTTCAAAACACTTCCTTATAATTTTTCATTTTCTTTGAATAGAGATTTTATTTACTTCAATGAGACTTCAAAGAAATAAGACAAAGACACTAAATATATTTAGCTGCCTTTTGAGAAAGCATAAATAACAAACAGAGATAATTGACCAAGGTTAAGATTTTTTATGCCAACACTTACAGTCAGTCATAACTGATAAAAATACCTTGGGTTTTCTCTGAAAACAGCTGAGTTTAAAAGAGTGCAAGTGTCAAAAGATGCCATCAAGTAATTATCCAAAATAACATCACCAAACCAAAACAATATTTGCATGATTAGGGGAGAAGGAATATTCTGTGAAATTTTCATTCAAATCCATCCAAATGGAGGAGCTACCATAAAAGCTCTTAAAGAACCTGGGTTTCTTTTAGAACCATCCCATTTCCATTAGAGAGGGTTTGGCTTTTATCAGAGACTACACTACATATCAATGGCTTAGTGTTAAATAGTTGTAACTGCCTATAAGCATTTTATTTATTATCATATCTATTTATTTTTTCATCAAGAAATAAACAAATTCTTCAATCAACCAGGATTCACGAATCTCATGGGCAAAACAAACATTAAATCACCAAAGTAAAATCTATTCATAATTGGCACTTCCAATAGTTTTGCACTAGCCCCCTCAATTTCAAAATCGAATTATCAATTTAATTCCAAGATATTATGTATTCTTTAGTGCTTTACGGTGGTTTATCGAGATATAATGGTCTATTATCACTTACTAATCTCACCGCAAAAGCAGTGAAATAATCAAAAACTTATACCCTGCTTTTGTGCATTTCATTCTATCTGACGTCATGTATGCAGAGCTTAAAAGGTTACGTCACAATGAACGTTGCATACCAATCTCGTGCAAAATGACGCTATTTACGAAAATATGTCCTAGAAATTTCACATTTTCTCTCATTTTTGCAATAAATAAATAGAATAATTGGTTTTTTTCCAAATAAGATCGATTAATATTTCATTTCGTGAACAACAAAAGTTATATTTTCACTTGTGGCAACACTACTCGTGAAAATATAGCTTTTGTTGTTCACTAAATGAATATGAATCGATCTTACACTGAAACAAACTATTATCCTCTATACCTGCAGGACAAGACCAATTGTGGCTGAACTCATTATCAGGGAAAACTTTTACAACTGTATTGCTACACAACTTAAGTGACAGTTTAATGAGGGGTCAAGGCAAAACTATTGTAAGTGCCATGTTATTTGGCACTTACATTAGTTTTGTACTGACCCCTCAATTTTCAAAATCAAATTATCAAATAAATTCCAACATACCTACGAGTCCGAAAGTCAAGATACCCACTTGTTGCCCAGATATATCAGGGAAAAACTTTTACAACTGTATTGCTACACAACTAAAGTGACAATTTAATGAGAGGTCAACGCAAAACTATTGTAAATGCATTGTTAATTGGCACTTACAATAGTTTTGCAATGACCACCCAATTTTCAAAATTTAATTATTTAATAAATTCCAACATACCTACAAGTCCGAAAGTCAAGATACCCACTAATATATTGCCCTGATATATCAGGGGAAAACTTTTACAACTGTATCGCTAAACAACTTAAGAGACAAATAAATTATTTGAGGAGTGAAGACAAAACTATCGTAAGTACCATATTAATTGGCACATCCAAAAGTTTTGTACTGACCCCTAGATTTTCAAAATCAAATTATCAAATCAAATCCAACATACCTACAAGTCCAAAAGTCAAGATACCCACTTGTTGCCCAGATATATCAGGGGAAAACTTTTACAACTGTATCGCTAAACAACTTCAGTGAAAATGTGGTGCAAACATTCAGCCTTTGATCAATATTAACATCATAGCTTTCTTGTATCATTTTTATTCAGAGAAAACCCCAAAGATTTGTCACGACTTCTGATGCTAGATATAAATGATATCCACTCATAAATAAATATAAAGTGTGTTTATTATTCAAGAAAGTCTGAATTGAATGCCAGCAGGATATTTGTTTTCTTGTATTTATTTTTTTCAAAAAGAATTCTTTGGTGGCAAAAATTATTTTGTTTTTCATTTATAACCTAATTTCAGACTTTTCAAAGAAATGGTTACCGATTTATCTAGTATTTATCTATATTTATTATTTTACAAGAAACAATTGCATATGAACCCACATGCCTATAATGCTCTTAAGACAAAAATGTTTGTGGAATGCTTTGTAAATGGTAACTCGCTCTGCACATGCATTAATATTTGCAAAGTCGAGTACTATTTTCAAACATTCTCAAAATTTTTGATACCTGAACATATGACTGTACCTCTTCACAGTGCCTAATCCAGAGAGGGTTCTGGGGTATCCAAACCAACCCCCCCTCTGAGGCCTATCTATTTTGTATGGCGTCAACAAAAAGACTTTCAAGGACACAATAGTAAGGCTCATAAGAGTACTCTGATTGGTTACAGAAGTTTTGGAAGTCCCTTGAATAGACTATACTGTATTTGCTATCCTCATGTTTTTGTGCAAATATTCTAAGGATTAGCTACACCCAGCATTGAATAGATATGTACAATTGGGATCAACTTCAGAAGGAACAGTTGTCAATGCTTTTCTGAAGTTGATTTCCAGGGTACCCTAGGGACCTACGTCAGATAGGTTTGAGAGTCCTAGCTACTTATTTGTGAGCCTCAGTCTTGCAAAACATGCGTCCCATAAAAGCTAGTTGTTGGAATATGTATGTTCTAACCCCTTTAACAGGGAAAACAGTCGAGCTAAAAATTGGTAAAATGAGAAAATATTCTGTTACTCAATTATATTTGAGACAAACTGATGTTAACCTCGCCAAGAAAAGAAAAGATATTAACCTAGCCAAGGTTTACTTAACAACATTTCAAATCTAGACTCAGTTAACACTTGTCATCCTGAACCCTGGAATATTCCTGTTTTGACAGGAGGTATAGACAAAGATCAGCCTGCACCTATGTGCAGTCTGATCTTAGTCAACACCACCTGTCTGTCCCCTTTCAAAGCAGAGTTATTCATGAATTTAATATTCAAAAAGAAAAATTATCTCCACCGTTGGATCCTATGAAATATTTTGCAACCTCTGTTTGAGTAAATACCAGAGACTTTATCCAATAATAGCATCAAAACACTTTTTTACGGGCGTTAACATTTGCAGAGACCCTCAAAAAGCTTTAATGCCCCAGCAATGCACTGGAGCTTTAAACCATTTTTAGGGTCTCTGCAAATGTTAAAAGCCTCTAAAATGTGAATTAACCCTATATTAACCCATTCCTGTACATCCCCATGATTTGGGTGAGAAAATTACAGAGTTCAAGGCCCAAGGTAATATAACTTTTCTCATTCTCAATTCAAAATTTTTCTCAACTTCCAATTTGAGATTAAAGCAGTAATTCTATTTTAATACTCATTTTAATGTATTTACATAAAATATGATATTATTAAGTTGTTATGAATAACAACTTATTAATATTATCTTTTATTTTCATACATTTATTTAGATATAAAATTTGAGAAAATTCGAAGTTGAGCCTGACAAAAGTTTTACAACCTTGGGCCCTGATATGCCATCTATAATATCTAATTCGCAATGAATCCAAAAGTTGTGGGTACTCATTTGAAGCTTCTCATTGAGACAATTCCAACAAATACCGTAGGATAGAATGAAGTATTATGGTTTTGAATTTATTTCATAACTATACAACTATCCGTGTGATAACATCCCATATGATATTTTTAATGATATCACATAGTTATTAATAAAACAATGACATAATGCGGTTAATTTTAGAAACTTGCATTTAGGTTAGAAACATAGACGCAAACAAGACAAAAAGAGGTTATAAGATAAATATAATTCGTACTTAGTGTATTGTATGAAAAAATATCTTTCTCAGTTGAGGTAATTGACAATTGCCTCGGCAGAGCCTCGACAATTTTCAATTCTCCTAACCTCGTTAAATTTTTTTAATCATACAAAGCACTAAGTACATATTATATATATTTCAATACAAAATCAAAAAAAACTCACTCCATCTTTACCTCTGATGTTCAACTCGTCCTCACTAGGACAAGGATTGATTTTGTTAGACAGTTTGTCGTCATGAAGTGATTTGTAGAAAATTAGAAACAAGTATGACATTAGAGAATTAGCATACAAATCTAGACAAAATGGAGAAAGTTTGTGTCTGGAACATGTTAAATTTTAGGGATTGTCTTTGGATATTCATAAAATATCATGATGTCACTTAAATTCTAACATTAGAGGCTCATGAGGTTAGATTTTTTGTCTTAAAAAGTAAAATTTTAAGGATTGTCTCTCAATATTCATTAAGATGTCATTAAAGTATCTTTCATTCATTCAAGAGGTCCAAGAAGATCTGCATTGCCCCAATGGCAGTTTTCAAGAGAAACAAGATGTGTTTGTGAAACACGAATGCCCCCGTAACAGCAATCTCTCGATAAGGCAAAGGTTATGTTTTCGGGTTAAGCTTTCGGACAGACAGACGGACAGACAGACGGATGGACAGTCAGACAGACAGACAGACAGATGGACATGAGTAAAACAATATGCCCACGATCTCTCGATACGGGGGCATAAAAATGTTTCATACAAATCCTGACAAAATGGATATATGATTTATAATATTTTCCTTTATTTCTAATAAGAGGTCCAAATGGGCCTCAGTATCACTCCACTGGCATTTTTTTGCCCAAAGAATTTAAGACCAGACATCATTATGAGAAATTTTCATGCAATGAGGAGTTCAGTTGATGTGTAATAATAATTGCAATCCAATAGAATAAAGAATTCTAATTGGTTTAAATTGCATCACGTGGGGATATCCATTGCACTTTATTTCTGTATAAAATGCAATAGGTCTTTTGGGAAACTCCGAACCTTCGCTCTTCAAGTCCTGTGTTGTAGGAACTCGAGTTAACCTAGTTCCTGATCATCAACGCAGCATTGCTATTTAAGGTTCATGTAAAGTGTTTGAGACCCAATATTTAGGGCACTTCATCAGCCAAGAAAAAGCAGTATGTCCAGGTATATTATATATCAAAATGAGGCTAATCTTGAGCACCAGCAGTTAGGCAACATAAGACCGCCATAGCTATCACGGTATAGCCAAAATATTGTGGAAAAGGGTCATTTTGTACAGAACAAGCAACTGCATGACAACTGCATGAAATTGCCCCATATTTTAACAAAGTACGATCTAAAGTACTATCCAGGTAGTGCTACAACCTTAGATATAAAACTCAGTCTCAAAAGGCTCTTTTGAAACAATCAATTTCCATTTATTTTGTCAACATACATGTCAAACCGGTTTGGTCTGTTTTCAAAATAGATGTTAGGTATGGTGCAACATCACACCATAGTATTGTGAAATATTTTCTGCGATTTATTTCAAATTATAGTTTTTGTAACTCAATGATCTACAATATTACTATATATTTATCATTCTGTTAAATAGAATTTGATATATTGCTAAACGAGTGTAGGACAAAAGCCCACTAGGTCAAAAGCCCACTGGGACAAAATCCCAGCGGACAAAAGCCCACTGGGACATAACCCCACCCCCTATAGGACAAAAGCCCACTTTTAATATATTCAGTGTAGAAGAATCATAATTTTAAAAAAAGAAAAAAAAAAATTTATGTACAATTACAAAATTTCATTAGTTACTCCTGCAAATGTAACTACTTATTCTCTTTGTATTTAAGTGTAATTGACACCTTAATGTGCCATGTTTCCATTCTGTCTACAATTTGAATTTGACAAGTCATAATATACAAGGTGTGGTGTCATATGGTGTTGAAGAAGAGTAGATGTCACATAGGTGTTTCATACTTTTATCTCCCAAAACAGTTAACACTTAAACAGACAGCTCAAAAGTTTTCTTTATGCCATATACTCAATAAATCATAGAAAGAGTTAAAACAAAACATTTTACTAAATTTGCAAAGGCATTTGATAATCTTTCATATGGTGAACAAACAAGCCCCACTATCAAAATTTTACAGGTGAAACCCCAAACTATCTATACAATGTTGAGACACTATTCTAAATGAAGTTAAATGATCGATTTATTGGAAGATTGAAAAAAAAATGAATAAATACATTATAACTTTTTTTTATAATTATTCAATTTAATCATTCTTTGATGGGCTTTTTGTTCGTGTTCATTTTGGAATTTGCTAAATCAAGTGATTTAGGAAGAAAACAATAGACAAAATATAAATGAAATGCTGTTAAATACAATAAAAATAAAATAAATACAATAGAAAATGTATTTTCAAAATAACTAAGATAAGAGTAATTCATATGAATAATTTATATATTGAGTGGGCTTTTGTCCTATGTTGGGTGGGCTTTTGTCCGCTGGGGTTTTGTCCCAGTGGGCTTTTGACCTAGTGGGCTTTTGTCCGTACCCCTTGCTAAACAACCCTACAGGTATATAAACAATTAATGTCTATTTATGTTGTGATAACACACCATACCCTAAAAAGATCTATACACGTTTACAAAATTAGAATGACATATGACATATGTGTTTATAAAATAAGTCAAAATAAATTGCTTGCATAACTACGATTTGGGGCTGAGTTTTATACCAATGGTTGTAGCACTACCTGGATGGTACTTTAGGCTAGACTTTGTTAAAATATGAGCCAATTTTAATCAACTGTCATGCAGTTGCTTGTTCTGTACAAAATGACCCTTTTCCACAATGTTTTGGCTATGTCGCTATAGTTATAACAGTCTTGTGTTTTTCAACTGGTTGTGCTCATAAATAGCTTCATTTTGATATATAATATTCCTGGACATACTGCTTATTCTTGGCAAATGGATGCCCTTACAATTGGGTCTCAAACACTTTACATGAACCTTAAGGTAGCAATGGACACATGGCGTCATTTTTTTCCGCCCAATGAATTTTTTTCTTGGTCGAATATGTTGTAGATTAACATTGTGTAGTCATTATATCAAAATTTGAAGGTACCTTTCCATACTCGTTTTCATGCTAGAGTTATCTTCCCTTGAGTGGTATTGGCCATTTTTCAGTAAAACGTTTATATTCATTTTAGGTCTATTATAAACTCAGTACCAGCTTATAGCTATAAAGCACGTACATTTTGATAGACCTTATACATGTACACAATTGGTGTTGCCAAGAAAAATTCTTTTTGATCAATTGCATTTGCACAGTTTGCCTTCAAAAGTTAAAAATTCGCTAATTTTTGTATTTTTTGGGGTAAAATGCCACAAAAACCTTTTTTTTTTTAAGAAATCACCCAATGAATTTTTCTTATTTTCCGATATGTTTAAAACCAATATTTCACCTTTATTTGGTAAACTAGAGGCCCTTGAGCGCCTGATTCGCTCCACAGGCCTGAATATCCTGATAATGACTATTATAGGATGATAAAGCTGTTTAAATGAGAATTGAAGTGAATGAATGAGTGAATGTTTATTTCAAGTAAATAAGGGTCATATGCTGAAATATTTCTGCATAAAAAACTCATGATCAGTGAATAAATTGATCTCTACCTGTTACACAAATATTTTTCATTTTATCACAATAATTTTGTGCAGTCTGATAATGGGTCACCCAAGAATCATTTTACTGAAATTTTGTTAAAATCCAAATATAAGAATTTCAACACTAACAGAATGTTATTGCACAATATATTGGTACTTTGTCTGCAAAATCTTGATTGTAGATCTTTCCACTTTTAGTTAAACACTACTAAAAGATGTTACTTCACAACAATTGTTTGTCATCAAAACAAAATTCTAACTAATGATAGTAAGAAGTAAAATATTCAATCCAATATATTTATTTTATTCTGCCTAATGCCTTAGAGTGCAGTCAACTCAACTCTTTCTACCCAACTCATAATGTCAGGAGGTCAGAACATCATTTTACACTCTGTGCAGATTCACCCTTTGTTCAACTAAACTCACCAATTCTGAGCGGGTATTCTCAGGCTACTTATTTCAACTAATGTTCCTATACATTTGAATTTCAAAGAAGGTTTTGTTCCTTCTAATCTATAATCATTACACCTTTAAATTGAACAAGTCTAGAAAAAATCATCATTGAGATGATACCAAATATTCACTTTACATGTTATAAAACCCTCTGCCAATTAAAAAAATATGCTGTTCATATAATCAAAATATTTTTTTGCAGACTGATACAACTTCACAGAAATAAAATTTCCATGATATCTAATCCATCTGTTTAACCTTTCAGGATAGTTTGTTTTACCCTATATTGGATATTCCACCATATAACCCCATCCGAAGAAATGACCTCTGCCAATAAAAGACATAGTTTTGATCTGGTCACAATATTTTTTCATAGACTGATAAAGTATCACTAAAGAATCATTCTAGTAAAATTTGGTTGAAATCCATTGATTAGATTCTGAGAAAATGATTTTCAAAGTTTACACTATATAACATATAGGGAAATGACCTCCGCCAATAAAATATATATTTTTCATCCGATCACAATAATGTTTGCTAGACTGTTAAAGGGTCACTCTAGTATCATTCATATAAAATTTGATTGATATCTATCAATTAGATTCTCAGAAAATGATTTTCAAAGTTTTCACTATATAACATATAGAGAAATGACCTCCGCCCTTAAAGTACACATTTCCCATCTGATCACAATATTTTTTTATAGACTTGTTGATGGTCACTCAAGAATCATTCCAGGGAAATTTGGTTGATATCCATTGGTTAGAATCTGAGAAAATGACTTTTAAAGTTTTCACTATATAACATATAGAGAAATGACCTCCGCCCATAAAATACATACTTTTCATCTGATCACAATGATTTTTTGTAGGCTGATAGAGGGCCACTCAAGGATAATTCATGTTAAGTTTGGTTTATATCCATCAATTAGTTTCTGAGAAAAGCCACCTATTACCATATATGGAAATTAGCCACGCCCACTAGAGCCATGATTTTCAACAGATTAAAAATCTTTGAAGGAATCTGATAGAGGGTCACCCAAGGAACATTCCTGTGAAATTTGATTGGAATCCATCCAGTACTTTATGAGGAGAAGATTTTTAAAGTAAAAGTTTACGGACGGACGGACGGACGGACGCATAGACGCACGGACGACGGACAACCCGCCATGACAATAGCCCGCTGGCCTTTCGGCCAGTGGAGCTAAAAGTTCAGCATACCTTTCCATGCAAATAAGAAAGTTTTTCGTTATCTTACAGTGACCCCTCCTAATTGAATGACGCTTTTAACGCATTTTATTATTAAATTTAACGATCGAATCATTCAATTGATATCAAATGTTGAAAAGAAGCTAAATTATGAAATTTTACAAACAGTTTTGAAAGTTATTTCCATAAGCAGAATCTTACGATAACCGGTCTTTTTAAACAAGGCGCAAAAAGAGCCGTAAAATAAACGAAGACCCACTTCCGGTTTATAGAGTCGGGAGGCCGCTGTCCATTGCTACCTTAATCTCTTATAAATTAAGATATTTTCGAAATTATTTACAATTACAATCATACAGTTCTGCTTCTGAGCCAATGTTAGCCTAGAAATCAGCGAGTCGACGAAGACAATCAAGCAACCCTCTCAACTAAGACCAACCACTCTGTTTTCGTTTAAAAATACAGACTATTTAGAAGAAACAAGTTTTTTGTCATAAGTACCTTAAGTACCATAAGTACCCAAATTTCAAAGTTGATGTTTATTTGTGTATCATTTGTTTTACTTTATTGCATTTCACTTCGATAGCGAGATAGAAAAATACAAAATCTTAAAGTAGATTGTGTAATCTAAACGAGCAAAAAGTAGACTTGAAGCTTTAATGATTGGCCGAGTATTTTAATATTTTCTTCGATCTAGAGGATTGCCATTATAACGGACTAGTGTCTTTTTCAATGCGTTTATTGGGTCATAAAGTGCAATTGCCTTAGCACATGGCTTTAACATAATGCCCTACGGGTGTTATTTGCCATGTGCTAAGACAATTGCTCTTCATACCCCAATAAACGCATTTAAAAAGACACTCATCCCTATATTAATTAAATGATAATGGCTACTTTTTTCATGACACAGAATCATATCTTATTGAGACAATTCTAATAGGTTCCAACAACATAAGATTCAACAATAACCAATTTTCGTTCAGAATGTCTTCTTTTTCAGAGATTTTGCTTTCGGTGAATGGACTTTTTATGATGGTCGCTTCATAAAAAAGGTTGCTTAATAGACATGGTCGCTCAAGCAATATTGACTGTATTGGAAATAAAGTTTTCTGTTTGGAAAAATCAGGGCAGGTTGAGAAAACCCAATGCATTGATAAGCTGGGGGCAGCTCAATGTATATTATGGTAATATTCTCATTACTGACTGACCGTTACAAAAACCTCCCTCTGGAAATTGGCTCCTTAGTGGTGCAAATTCTTTTATCAAACAAGAGATATTTAATTACATTTGCTTAATCAACTTTTCTTGTTTTAGGGCAATATTATTACCATAACTAATTATCAAACTTAAGGCACTGGTATATGTTAATTTTTGAAATTTTATTATTTTTATATTTTAACATAATTGAGTAGACTGTAGTAACAATTAATGATTGGATTCTAGTATGTAAGAGATGAAGAGAGTATTTTTTAATGTCATTGAGGTATGAAACTAAAAACCTAATCCCACTGTATTAAACACAAAACAGAATCATACATGAATGATTAGTTCCATACATCCATGAAATTAAAATAAAATCTCTTTATATCTTATAATTAAATACCATGAAGCCATACTCGAATAATTTCTCCATAATAAGACAGATTTCTTGTGGGATTACTTTTGGCGCAAGCAAAAAAATAGCTGTATTTTCGAAATTGTTTTCAGTGAAAATAAAACCAATTTTTCAACCAACCAGAATGCAAGAAACTTAATGGAAACTTGTAGAATCACATTTTTTAGGGTAGGCAGCTGTTTTTGGTTCCAGCTTGAATAGCTTAAGTTGCAAATTTGCTTACCCTATGAAGAAACATGTTCACTAAGTTTTACTTTTGTTACATGATGAAATAGTTATGAAGTGAAAGTAATGTGAATGAATATTTCCAAATAGCTTTTTACAGTGACCGATATATTTAAAAGAAATTTTACTTGCCAAATCATGAAACAGTAAAGCCACACCTTATCAGGTCAAAATAATAATACATGCTGACAATACCTCTATATTTCAAAACCACTTATAGTCAAACTGGTATGATATTGTGGACATATCAATGGCTCAGAGCAAAACAGTTGTAACTTCCTATATGTTTATAGGCAGTTACAGCTGTATTGCGCTGAGCCATCAAATTATGACGTTTTGACCGGTTTATATTTTTCTAGGATTTCTGTTTAAGATTACAACTGTGACCCCCTGGAATCAACTTTTTCAATGACAAAAAAAAAATAACTCAAAAAGAAAATAAAACCCCTCTAGATTGACGATAAACTGACAAAAATCTCCAAGAGAAAAAAGGTGCCAAGAAATCTTCTTTTCCTGTAAATGTAATAATGAAAGCACAGTATTATCTGATTAGTCCTTTACTCAATGCAGACAAAACTGTCACTTTCACCAAAGGTGAGCCCTAATAGAGCTTTAACTTGAAATGTCCAGCTAGCTTGAGATAAAATCTTCTTATTTCAAATGTAAGGAATGCCCTACTTTGCAGTCTTTGCTTTATATAAAAAAATATGGCTGACATAATATACAAGGGGAATTTTACAAGAGATCCATAAAAAGTTTGCATAGAGAATATTCATTTGTTTCAGTGTAAGTTCAATTGATAATTCATTTTGTGAACAACAAAAGCTATATTTGTTTGTTTGTTTGTTTGTTTGAATGGGTTTTAGGCCGCTTTCAACAATTTTGCAGTTATATCACAGCGGTCGGAGCACCTAACAATGGATTCCTGGTATTTCTTTCACCTGTACTACCATTATACCCTTTCCTAGCCTCCGACTGCTATCTCACATAGGTTTACGATTATATACCCATTGGTGAGAGACAAACGTCGGAAAGGATATTTGCCGCCACCGGGGATCGAACCCACGACTTCCAGATTGGAAGTCTTATGCCTAACCAACTGTGCTATGGTGGCGGTCGATATATCTGTAGGAGTGGCAGAACGGCATGTGAAAATATAGCTTTTGTTGATATCAAAATGACATATCAATCAATTTCCCTCAAAAACCATTTGTACATTTCTTGAGTATGTTTACGCAGCAAAATGTATAACTGGTCGAATAGCATTCATAATTAATGATTAATGAATAAAATATGATATAAATGAGGAATTCCCTACCCCCCTACCCCATTTTTCATTCCAAAAATGAAATGTTTACATCATCAAAATCAGAGTCACACGTGGTGTGGAAGTTCTACACATGATTTTGAAAGCAGAGCCGGTGGCTCCGATTATGGACAAGATCAATGACAGTGTATGGGTCCCTCAAGGTAGTGGAACCGTAATAATCCCACAACTTTTCCAGAGTCATGAAATTTAACAGTGTTAACCCAGGTTCCATAATGATTTCATTAGGAAACCTCTGTTAACATTGTGAAATATCATGAGTTTCAAAACGTTGCAGAACTATTATGGGTCCACTTTCTAAAGATGGCCCTTATTTATTCAATAAAATTGACAATAATATTTGATCCAATATCAGTATCATCCATACATGAGCAATGGACAATATGATTGGCCCCGCATGGGAGTTTCTTGGGATTGATCGATATAACAAGTGGCCAAAGACGGGCCTGTCTCGCTCCACTGGCACTTTTTATTCAGAAAAATCTATGAACCCTCAACGGTTAGAATAAAATGCTCTAGAAATTTAAAATTGCTTCTGTGAAAGGTTAGTGTAAATCTGTGTACCAGGAATTGCAATAACAACCTAGAACTGTTGCAGAGCGGACTTGTACCCTCCACAAGCACTTTGTCAGAATGCAAGTGCTATTAGTGCAGGATGTATTTGTAACAGATATTGAGGTCATTTGCAGCATTTGCATGAAGTTTCAGGATTCTAGGTCGCTTGGTTCTTGAGTTAGAGTCCGGAAACAACAAGATGATGTTACTTACCAAATTTGGTAACTCCCCTTATGGTTACTGAGTTTTGCAATTTTAGATTTTGACTACACCCCCCCCCCCCAACTTAAAAAGTTAAAAGTGGCATAACTCTGAAATCAATGACTGGATCAGGATGAAAATTGCAGGTGCACAACTTCATATGATAGGATTATTTACCGAATTTGGTAACTTCCCTTATGGTTACTGAGTTTTGCAATTTTAAATTTTGACTACCTCCCCCCCCCCCCTCCTCCAACTTAAAAAGTTCAAAGAGGCATAACTCTGAATTAATGACTGGCTCAGGATGAAAATTTCAGGTGCACAATTTCATATGATGGGAAACAACCTGATAAAATTTCAGCAAAATTGGTCCGAACCTGTGGAAGGAGAAGAGGACACAAAATTATGTCCCCCCTCCTTAAAAAGTTCAAAGTGGCATAACTCTTAAACAACTGACTGGATCAGGATGAAAATTGCAGATGCACAACTTCATATGACAGGGAAAAACCTGATAAAATTTCAGCAAAATTAGTCCAAAACTGTGGGAGGAAAAGAGGACACAAAATAATGTCTACGGACGGACGGACAGACAGACGGACATGGACGGGCGACGGACAACCTGATTCCAGTATACCTCCCATAACTTCCTTGTTGGGGGTATAATGATTTAACATCATAATAGCACCATTTTCTGTGGCATGGCACTAACAGAGAAGAAGATTGTTTTTTATATTTCATCATATGGGGCAATTTTTCCACTTTTGCTCATTTTAAATTTTTTTAACCAAAAGAGAATTTAATGAAAAAATCTTACATTTTAGGTTAAAAGTAGAATTTGGTAAATTTGGTTGAATTCTGTTTCAGAGAAGAATATTTTTTATATTTGGTCATATGGGCTCATGTTTAGCTCCACTGGCCGAAGGCCAGCAAGCTATTGTCATAAACATCTTCTCCTCCTAAACCATTGGGCGGATTTTTGAAGAAACTTGGCAGAAATGTTCCTTGGGTGACCCTCTTCTAAAGTTGTTCAAGCATTAACCCCCAAATATGGGCATGGTAGGGTGTCGCTTATTTTTACTATAAAATCTTTAAAAATCTTTTCTTCCCAAACCATTGGCCCGCTTCAGATGAAACTTGACAGGACTTGATCCTTTACGTATATTCTGGCCCTCTTGTTTTATAAAAAGTATTTTCCATGTAATTTTACTTATTAGTTATATGTGTTCACTTCTGATAGCTTGTTACTTAATAAGTATCAATTTGGAAAAGATCAGAATTCCTTCTGAATGCTGGTAACTTTTGTTACCTTCTATTTTCAATATCTCTCTTAACCCTTGTCATGCTGAATAAAAACCTTGGCAAAATTATATATAAGTCAAAGTGCTGAAAGCTCTGTTTTTCCTTCATGTAAGTCAGCATTTGATTTTGAAAATATAATTTCTGAAACTTTTCTGGTTTAAAAAGGAAAATCAGGTGGTATGGACTAAGATCAGACTGCACATATGTGCAGGCTGATGTTTGTCCATACCACCTGCTAAAGCAGGAATATTCCGGGATCAGCATGACAAGGGTTAAATCTTGAAATGTTTAAGCCAGTGGAGCGATACAGGCTCTCTTGGGCCTCTTGTTCAGTGATGCTGCAGCCTTAAAGCACAAGTCATCAGCCCAATCAAAATTAAATAAGCAAACCCTAAACAGCATGTCCCAAATATTATTCTTGTGAAGTTTAGTCTAAATCTGAGCAGTTATTTCATCATAATGTGACTTTTTTCAGTGATGCAACAACCCGTAAAGCCCATGCCATCAGCTTGATCCGAAATTTACGAAAAATTCTAAAAAAGCATTACCCAGGATTATTCCTGTGAAGTTTT
This sequence comes from Fragum whitleyi, assembly GCA_948146395.1. Lineage (NCBI taxonomy): Eukaryota > Metazoa > Mollusca > Bivalvia > Cardiida > Cardiidae > Fragum > Fragum whitleyi. The sequence goes on along the minus strand of OX411551.1, from coordinate 35,328,717 downwards.
GTTGAATTCTGGCTAATAGTTTCAGAGAAGAAGATGTTTAAAGAAAGTTAACAGATGGATGGATGGATGGATGGACACATGCATGGAAACACTAATGCACACACTCATGTCAGACACCAGGCAATGACAATAGCCTTGCTGGACTTCAATATTGGAAATAATATTCATTTTTCTTTAATGCTTTTTGGTGGTTTATCGAGAAATAACCGTGAGATTATCACTTGATAATTTCACTGCAAAAGCAGTAAAATTATCAAAAACTTATACCCTGCTTTTGTGCATTTAATCCTATCTGACGTAATCTATGTGGGTGAAATAAGTAACGTCACAATGAACGTTGCATAGCAATCACATGCAAAATGACGCCCTTTACGAAAATATGTCATAGAAATTTCACATTTTGTCTCATTTTTGCATTTAAGAAAAAGAATAATTGTTGTTTTTCGAGTAAGATCGATGAATATTTCATTTCATGAACAACAAAAGCTATACTTTCACTCATGGGAAAATATAGCCTTTGTTGTTCACTCAATGAAATATAAATCACTCTTACACTGAAACAAACGATTATCCTCTATTCAATTGGCTGTTAAAAGAAAACCATATAAAGCTCAGGTGCCAAAAAACCCCAGAATATTGGGAGAAATGTTCTTGTAATTTGCCCTGCTTTTTTCCTATTACGTTAATGAAATGTAACACGATTGTTTTCTTCTTTTTTCTTTGTTACCAAAATTGTTCTATTTTTTTCTGATTAATCTTTTGTACTTCAGATGAAAATATCACAAAACCTTCAAGTTTACAGCAGTTACAAAGGAGAAATAATCATATCAACGGAAACATACAGGGTAAAAACAGAAATTTTCACTGACACATTTTCACCCAACCATTATCTTTTTCTCAGAAATACTTGTAGAATCTTTGATCAAAATACTTTAAAAAGTAGATATTGTTAGTCTAAAAAGTACTGTTTATGAATCTGATGTTGTTAAAACTTATATGAATCATTTAAATGAGACGATTCTATTAAGACTTAACCAGATAGGATTATTGAGAAATTCCCTGTAACATAATGTTCAATCAAAAATGTGTTTCTAATTTGTAAGCAAAACATTTACTAGGCTACCATTCTCTTAACCCTTTCCCAAACAAGACTCGGTTTTGACATCTCTATTAGAGAAGGCTTAGGAAAACATTGTGGCAAAAGAAGAAAATGCTGATCATCAGCATTTTCTCCTTTTGTCTCAATATTTTCTATGCTAAACAATACAGCTTTTCTACCTTTGATATAATTTATTTTGTCGTCTGCAGCAGCTTTCAAATTGGACCACCCTGAAATTTTGTTGTTTGGTAAAGGGTTAAATGAGGGCTTTTTTGAGGTCCTATAAGTGGCCCCTTAGTTTAACTGTATTTCTCTCGTTTCCAAAATACTGATTGTATAACGATAGAACTCTAGATAAAAGATTGTTGTTTTTATTCCAACCCCCATTTTGTGGGTATTCATATAAATTTTCTCATCGAATTAATTATCATTTTCAATGTGCACCCACATATGAATTTTTGGAAAGAAATAAAGAAAATGTTCTAAATGGAATTATCCCTACCAGCCGAAACCCCGGATTACGCGGCTATCAATGTCACAAGAGCTTATACCCTAGCTTAAAGCATTAATTGACTTGTGTCTCAAAGTTCTGTGAATGTCATCTGCACTCGTCATTCTAGAGCCCTTGATGTCAAGAAACAAACATGGGAGGACACATGCACTAAGCTGTAGAATTATCTTCCTTATAACACGCAGAGGGAGATTAACCCTTATCATGCTGAATAAATTTAGGCTAAAAATTTTCATCAAAATCAAAGGGCAAAAAGCACTGAAAGTTCAAACTGTAGGTCATTTTTTATTTGAAAAACTAAATCTATTGACAATTCTGGTTTAAAAGTGAGAAACAGGTGGTGTAGACTAACATCAGACTGCACATATGTGCATGCTGATGATTGTCTATAGCTCCTGCCAAAGCAGGAATAATCTGGGTTCAGCATGACAAGGGCTAACCTATTTTCCATAGGACATATTTGTTAGACAAGTCCAAATTCAAAATTCATCAAGAATGATATAAGGCCATAGAATGTTTTTTAACTTTTTGTATACTTTTGACAGCATAAAGGATTTGTTTGTTTGAATTGGGTTTTACGCTGCTTTCAACATTTTTCAGTTATATTGTGGCAGCTGGAGTACCTAACAATGGATTCCTGGTATTTCTCAAACTGGTTCCATTATTACACTCTTTCAGCAGCTATTCCCTATGTATATAGACCCATTGGTGGGAGACAAACAGTCAGAAAGAATGAAAGAGCTGGCTAATTAAAAATTTAATTCTATACTAGGTAAGAATCAAGTTGAGTCAAATTAAATCTTTTGACAGATACTATATATTTATGATACATGATTTTTTGGAAAAAGGAAAAACAGGGGTGGGATTGAATTCCATAAACTGTTCTCACCATTGAGCAGTGAAGGGGACTAAATTCAGCCAATTTGTTTTGCTTGCCGTCTAACGGAAGTTAAAAGATACTGATTTGTTTACAATTGCAGGGATATTTGAAAACTTTGGTGGCAGCTTTGCTATAAAATTAGGTTTTTCTGGTAAATACATGTTACATGCAATCTTGGTAATTTGTTTAAATTGATTTAATTCCCCCTAGGCTAATCCTTATTGGATTTCTTACAAAACTTAGAACATTTCCCATTCACACTTTTGTTAAACTTAGGATATTCCTTAAACAAACTTTTTTTTTTAATGCAGCCAACATAGTGCAGTTGGTAGCGCATCAGACTATCAATCTTGAGGGCCCCAGGTTTGATCCCCGACAACAGCAATCATTCTTTCTGACTATTTAGCTCCCATCAAAGGGTCGTTTATCTTAGACCTATGTGGGATAGCAGTTGGAGGTAAGGAAAGGATGTAATGGTAGTACTGGTGTGAGAAATACCAGAAATCCATTTATTGGTGCTCCAGCCGCCGCAATATAACTGAACAAAATTTGAAAGCTGCATAAAACCCCATTCAAATAAATATTTTTTTTTATTTAATTGATGGTTCAGTGTAAGGCTGTATAAAAGGAAATCAGGATTGTTTTGCACTAGCCAAGCAATAAATGTACTTCTGAAAAGTAACCAAGCCTTCAAAAAATATAACAAAAATTTTAGCAAGAGCTATATGCAGTTAAACTTGTAATAAGCAACCACAAACAAGACCACCAAAAAGTGGTTGTTAAAGAAAATGATCGCTTGATTGATTTCACGGAGGAATAAAACTAAAAACCTATTGACACTTGTGTTTGAATGTACTTACCATATTCATACAGTGTGATTAGAATTTTTGTTTCATACCTCAATGAAATCAACAAATACTCTCGTCATCTCTTAACTAAAAGAACTTAAATATCAATGAAGAATAAATGGTCTGAAAGCTATAGATAGAGTAGGTATTTTGCATTTTAAAATAAATAATGAAAACAATCCTTGAAAAACCCTTTGTTGTGAGTGCTCATTGGAATTGTCTCATTGAGATTTCATTGAGAAACAAGTGCATGTCGTATTGCGATGCAATAAAGGAGTCCCCCACCGGATAACAAAAAATCCTTTCTTATAATATATCTCCTACTTACTAGATCTATAACTGTATACAAAATTTGAAGTTGCTAGCACATTAGGTTTTGAACAAAATGTCCCAAACAAAAATATAAGAGTAAAAACAACCAATGGCAAAAACTCCAAAAGTGGGCGGAGAAGAATGATTCTTGTATATGCCACTTGTCCTCAATGAGATCTATAAGTGTACCAAGTTTGAAGTTGCTAGCACTGATGGCTCAGGAGATATGGTCCAGACAAAAATGTCAGGATAAAAAACAACAATGGACAATAACTAAAAAAGTTGATTTGGCAGAGTAACAGTTCTTGTGCATTACACTTCTTCTCAATGAGATCTACCAGTGTACAATGTTTGAAGTCCCTAGGGCTTATGGTTTAGGAGATAAGTACAACACAAAAATGTAAGGATAGAAACAACAAAGGGCAATAACTCAAAAAGTGGACATGGCAGAGTGAAAGTTCTTGTACATGACACTTGTCCTCAATGATTCTATAAGTGTAGCAAGTTTGAAGTTTCTAGCACATATGGTTTAGAAGATATGTTCCGGACAAAAATGTAAAGGTAAAAACAACAAAGGGCAATAACTCAAAAAGTGGGTGTGGCAGAGTAACAGTTCTTGTACATGACACTTGTCCTCAAAGAGATCTATACTTGTACAAAGTTTATAGTTGCTAGCACTTATAGGTTAGAAGATATGATCCGGACAAGAATGTAAAACTAACAAGAGGGCCATAGTGGCCCTAAATCGCTCACCTGAATGAACGGTCAAAAATTGTTTAAAGTAGATTTAGAAAGGATAATGAATTCTGACCAAATTTCAGGTTGATTGGGCAATAAATATGGCTTCTAGAGTGTCTACAAGGTTTTTCTAATATTTGACCCCGTGACCTCATTTTTGACCCAACTTGACCCAATTTTGAACTTGTCCGAGATTTTATCGAGACAATCATTCTGACCAAATATTAGGTTGATTGGGCAATAAATATGGCTTCTAGAGTGTCTACAAGGTTTTTCTAAAATTTGACCCTGTGACCTCATTTTTGACCCAACTTGACCCAATTTTGAACTTGTCTGAGATTTTATCAAGACAATCATTCTGACCAAATATTAGGTTGATTGGGCAATAAATATGGCTTCTAGAGTGCATACAAGGTTTTTCTAAGATTTGACCCTGTGACCTAGTTTTTGACCCCACTTGACCCAATTTTAAACTTGTCAGAGATTTTAACAAGACAATCATTCAGGCCAAATTTCAGGTTGATTGGGCAAAAAATATGGCCTCTACAGTGCATACAAGGTTTTTCTAAGATTTGACCCCATGACCTAGTTTTTGACCCCACTTGAACCAATTTCGAACTTGTCCAAGATTTCATCAAGACAATCATTCTGACCAAATTTCTGGTTGATTGGGCAATAAATATGGCTTCTAGAGTGCATACAAGGTTTTTCTAAGATTTGACCCTGTGACCTAGTTTTTGACCCCACATGACCCAATTTCGAACTTGTCCGAGATTTTATCAAGACAATCATTCAGGCTAAATTTCAGGTTGATTGGGCAGAAAATATGGCCTCTAGAGTGCATACAAGGTTTTTCTAAGATTTGACCCTGTGACCTAGTTTTTGACCCCACTTGACCCAATTTCGAACTTGTCCGAGATTTTATCAAGACAATCATTCTGACCAAATTTCAGGTTGATTGGGCAATTAATTTGGCTTCTAGAGTGTCTACAAGGTTTTTCTAATATTTGACCCCGTGACCTCATTTTTGACCCAACTTGACCCAATTTTGAACTTGTCTGAGATTTTATCAAGACAATCATTCTGACCAAATATTAGGTTGATTGGGCAAAAAATATGGCCTCTACAGTGCATACAAGGTTTTTCTAATATTTGACCCTGTGACCTAGTTTTTGACCCCACTTGACCCAATTTTGAACTTGTCAGAGATTTTAACAAGACAATCATTCAGGCTAAATTTCAGGTTGATTGGGCAAAAAATATGGCCTCTAGAGTGCATACAAGGTTTTTCTAAGATTTGACCCCATGACCTAGCTTTTGACCCCACTTGACCCAATTTCGAACTTGTCCAAGATTTCATCAAGACAATCATTCTGACCAAATTTCAGGTTGATTGGGCAAAAAATATGGCTTCTAGAGTGCATACAAGGTTTTTCTAAGATTTGACCCTGTGACCTAGTTTTTGACCCCACTTGACCCAATTTCGAACTTGTCCGAGATTTTATCAAGACAATCATTCAGGCTAAATTTCAGGTTGATTGGGCAAAAAATATGGCCTCTAGAGTGCATACAAGGTTTTTCTAAGATTTGACCCTGTGACCTAGTTTTTGACCCGACTTGACCCAATTTCAAACTTGTCCGAGATTTTATCAAGACAATCATTCTGACCAAATTTCAGGTTGATTGGGCAAAAAATGTGGCCTCTAGAGTGCATACAAGGTAAATGTTGACGACACACGACGGACGACACACGACGGACGACGAACGACGGACGACGGACATCCACCTAACCACAAAAGCTCACCTTGAGCACTTCGTGCTCAGGTGAGCTAAAAACAACAAAGGGCAATAACTCAAAAAGTGGACATGGCAGATTAACAGTTCTTGTACATGACACTTTTCCTCGATAAGATCTATAAGTGTACAAAGTTTGAAGTTGCTAGCACTTATAGTTTAGGAGATATGATCCGGACAAGAATGTAAGGCTAAAAACAACAAAGGGCAATAACTCAAAAAATTGGTGTGGCAGAGTTATGGACCTTGAACATGACACTTCTCCTGAATGAGATCTATACGTGTACAAAGTTTGAAGTTGCTAGCACACATAGTTTAGGAGAAATGTTCCAGACAAGAATTTAAGGGTAAAAACAACAAAGGGCAATAACTCAAAAAGTGGGCACGGCAGAGTAACGGTTCTTGGTTGAAGTTGCTAGCACATTTGGTTTAGAAGATATAGCCCGGACAAAAGTGTGACTGACAGACGGATAGACTGACAGACGGACAGACAGACGGACGGACGAACGGACAGACAGACGGAATCGAGCAAACCTATAGTCCCCCAACCGGTAACCGGTGGGGGACTAATAAAGATTTTAGATCAAAGGTTCATTGTAACCATGTCAACTATTCTGTTTTCATTTACAAACACAAATTTTCATCACTGAATGGTATGATTTTCCTATCATTTTATTTCAAGAATTGTAAAAAAAAAACCCCAGTATAATGATGTAAAAACACTCGCTATTATCATAAATACATAATATTCAAAAGCTTAACTTTACTCACACCCAAGATTATCCAACTTCCAGAATCCCACTCTTTTACGCCCCTTAAGAAAAAATCTTTCAAAATCATTTAAGAAATGAAGAAATTGCTTGTAATGAGCAATTTCTTCATTATCAATAATGTTTTCTATCTGATAAGACATTGAGTTAAAAAAAAACACCAACCCAAATTTTTGGTCAGTTACATCTTTCAGTTTGGACCAGTCTTTATTTTTGTCTTCTGGTAAAGGTTTAAATAATTTTATTATGTACTTACATAAGGCTCATATGATTGTATTGGTAGCTGAACAGGTCTGAAAACATAAAACAAAAAATCTAATTAAGCCAAAAATAAACTATTTCTAACCATGTTATGAAAGAACTAGAGCACCCAGTCTACAGGTGCCTACACCAGCTTATTGGGTGATTTATAGTAGATCGAAAATCTAAGTCGAAAGTGGGCATAATTTACACAAAATGCATCTAGACTTATTCCCCTTGATAGTAAAGGTTAATCTTTGAATAGTGAACATGTGTGCCAAGTTTCACAGTAGATGGAGAGATATCACAAAATGTCTAAGTTTTCACGTGATGATGATAATAACAATGACAACTCAGACGCCGACACCAAGGCTTTTTTTGCAATACCTGAGTTTTCTCCAAATATCAGCCTAGCATTATTCAGGCAAAAGAGTTAATTTGCATTCAGCTGCCTTTGTTCGGCTGCTAAGTTCTGGATGATGGATAGAAAAATCCATAAACAAATGAATAAGTTGAAAGAGGGGCATAATGTAAAGGGATTAATTGATGTAAAAAAGATGGGTTTACACCAGATATCTATAACTCTTGATGAAGAGCATTTTTGTGCCATATATACTTAGCAAAAAAAGAAACATTACATGACTTACTGAGGGCTGTAGTGTCGCTATGAAACCAAAAAGAATACAGATGTTACTAATACATGAAACTTGAAGGCAATATCCGTCAGTTTATGGAAGGGTCAGTACCGGATGTTTGTAAAATGTGGTGTTTATTGATGGTCAAAGGACAAAGGGGTCGATTTCAAAAATCACAGAAATGAAATCAAGATTGTCGGTGATGTTTTGAATATAGGTCCTTGACGTTTTCGTGATTAGAGTCGATCCAATATCATGATAGACCAACGTCTGAGCTAAATACGCATACTTGTCTTGCAGTAATTCTTCCTTTGATGAAATAAATTGAAAAATATGCAATGGTAACAGGGCCTCTACATGACGTCAAAAGTGGCCTATCTCAACTAGGCCGACACTTCATGTGGTTGTTACTGATTTTTTTTGTTAATTAATATGGGTTTAAAGATCACTTTCGATAATTTTACATTTAAAATTCGACCGCTGGTGCACCTATCCATAGTTTCTTGTCGTTTCTCACAGTACAGTTAGAGCTTTCATCTGAGGCACCAGTCGCCATTCTCTCCTAGGCGTATCACTTGCCTATTGTGTGGGAGAGAAATGACACTTATCACAATGCTTTTTGTCAAATATGGGATGCAAGACGGCCGATCCAGAGGTCGAACCCACGACCCGATGAATGAAAACCAGACGCGTAACCGATTGTCCTAACCGGGCGCAGTAGTTCTAAACCGAGATGTTAAAATGTGAATTGCCTGTCCCGAGTAGCCAAACTAAAGAGTGGCGTTATAAACAGACATTCAAGCTCTATGTATACCTGTAGTCTGATTCCTGCCTTTATTCGATTGTTGTTACATACCCGTTTCAATAAAAATGTACAAACAATTTTGTTTTTTCGTTCCTATGCTAAGGAATGAGTGTGACTGTGTAACAAAAATCGCTCATAATGAACTTTTGGTAGCTCAACATGAGTATGTGACCAAAACCGGAAGTTACAGACGCATTAGCTCGGACTCGCTCCAATCGCGCAAATTCCTGCGTCTGTGTAGTCTCTGTAGCTAGTCCAATTAACACATGTAAATAAAGTTGGCCTATAGCCACTGTAAGTCATTCAAAGCAGACAAACAAGTATGTAAAGTTTCTTTTTTTGCTAAGTATAATTTGTAATACATCTTAAATGTAAAAGTTATGCTTCTCTCAAATTTAGAATTGACAGACTTAAACAAAAAAGCACCTTTAATTTGAGGTGAATTTCCACTAAACAATCATATAGATGAATGTTTAGAGGAAATTTACCTCAAATTAGAGAAAAAGTCTCTAAAAGCTCCTAAAATTTAGGCATTTGAAGTAGGTTTTCCTAGTAAAAGGTATAGGGTTGCTATTATAAGGGAGGGGGCTATTATTAGCGGAAATAATTTAGGAATATAGCGGACTTTGAACCCTTGACTTGTGAAGGTGCACTAATACAAAAACATAATTACAAAATAAGCAAATAAGGTGAACAAAAACAGTCATAACTGCGGGAATCATTTTTGTGTGAGATATTGAGAGATTCTCTCAATTTTCAGCCAGAAATCTCATTGAAATTGGCTGATTGAGAGATAATCTCAAAGCAAAATGAAATTTAGTGAAGGATTTTGTTGGCTCAGCGCAAAGCCATTGTAACTGCCTATAATCATATAGGCAGTTACAACTGTTTCATGCTGAGCCATTGCATTGTTTAAATTTCTCACCAAAAATTCTTAATTTCTCATAATTGGGTCAGTGCAATACTATTGTAAGTACCTATAAAAATATAGGCACTTACAATAGTATTGCACTGACCCCTCAATATGATTCATCTAAATGAGATATTTTTGCACATGGCTTGCCGAGCCAGAATTATCCCTGCTCTTATCAATGAAATACATTGATTGATTGATTGATTGATTGATTGGAGTTTAACGCCGCTTTCAACATTTTCTCTGTTATATTGCTGCGGCTGGAGCACCTAACAATGGTTTCCTGGTATTTCTCTCACCAGTACAGCCACCACATCCTTGCCTAGCCTCCAGCTTCTATCTCACATAGGTTTATGATAATTAACCCATTGGTGAGAGACAAATAGTCGGAAGAAAGAATGAGTGCCACGTCAGGGTCAATGAAATACAGACCTTGCTTGTGTCTCTGGTTGTTGAATAATTTCTGGTTCTGGCTCAGGCTCCTGAAATCAAAACATAGAAATTATAATGGTCTGTATAGGGTTTAATGTTGCTTTTAACTATCTTTCAGTTACATTGCTGCAGTTGGAGCACCTAACAATAGAATCCTTGTTTTTCCAGTATTACCATTTTATGCTTTTTCTAACCTCCAACTTATATCCCCTATAGGTATAAAATTATCAACCTGTTGGTTGGAGACAAATAGTTGGAAAAGATGAGTGCTGCTGTCGAGGCTTGACAACAAGCGCAAACAGAAATGTTTAACCTGTTTCCTAGACTAGTATCAGTCTCTTAAATAGAAGTACGTTATTGAAAATATATCCAACAAAGTCATGTCTAGATTCTCCTTTTTCTTTTAAACCAATTTTTAATTCTGAAGGGTTCAGTTTGGTTATCTACTCTGTTACAAAAACTTCTGAAAACAGGGCCTTAAGGCTACATGTTACCAGACAAGCAAGACTTCCGACTGGTCTGATTTTAAAGAATTTGCAGACAAAAATTTTAGGTAGATGAAAAATCTTTCACATTTTGAGCAGAAAACTGTTGACAATAAAGAAATTGCTTGTTACAAGCAATTTCTTCATTATCCTCACTTTTCTGTCTACAGTTCTCTTTTTTTTTAGTGATTCAAAAGGTGGGATTGTGTGCAAATGTGTCAACAAGATGTACAGTAAAACTTGCGTTAAGCGACCACTTAGGGGACCAATAACAAGAGTTGTCCGCGGACAACGTAGCTCGCCCAAACAGCTGCTTGTCACAAACAGCGCTTGACCAAAGACCGAAGTTCAAAGTGGTTTCTTTCAATGTTAAAGTCCATGATCTAATATATATCTGTTTGAGTAGTAATTAAGAAATATTAACTTTTTTGTTTTAATGTCGTGTATAAGGTTAGGGTAAAGTGAAAGCCTACAAGCAGATGAGGTTACCAATGGAATTTCTTTGTATCAAACATGAAGTTTTTCTATAAAATTTTTCTAAGTCCACAAAAGGTCAAGATCAAGGTCAAATTGTGAAGGACCTTGGTCTCTGTAGAAGCCTATCACCTAGTGAGTATGTGTATGAAGTAATAATGTCCCTGAGTAAAGCATTTAGAAAATATAAGCAAGGTTAAATTTTTGGTTTAAGTTTTTCAGTTTAAGTTTTTCCAAGTCCATAAAAGGTCAAGGTCAAGGTCAAATTGTCAAGGCCCTTGGTTTCTGGTGAAAGCCTTTCATCTGGTGACTATGTATATGAAGTAATGATGTCCCTAGATTAAAGCATTCAGAAAATATAAGCAAGGTTAAAGTTTTTGGCAAAAGAATTTCGGTTAAAGTATTTCTAAGTTCATAAAAGGTCAAGGTCAAATTATCAAGGACCTTAATTTTTCACAAAAGCCTATCACCTTATGAGTATGTATATGAAGTAAGATGTCCCTAGGTTAAAGCATTCAGAAAATATAAGCAAGGTTAAAGTTTTTGGTTAAAGTTTTCAGTTAAAGTTTTTCTAAGTCCACAAATGGTAAAGGTCAAGGTCAAATTGTGAAGGACCTTGGTCTCTGGTGAAAGCCTATCACCTGATGAGTATATATATGAAGCTATGATGTCCCTAGGTTAGAGCAGTAAAAAAATATATGCAAGGTTAAAGTTTTTGGTTAAAGTTTTCAGTTAAAGTTTTTCTAAGTCCACAAATGGTAAAGGTCAAGGTCAAATTGTCAAGGACCTTTGTCTATGGTGAAAGCCTATCACCTAATGAGTGTGCATATGAAGTAATGATGTCTCTAGGTTAAAGCTTACAGAAAATATAAGCAAGGTTAAAGTTTTTTTGGTTAAAGTTTTTGGTTAAAGTTTTTGGTTAAAGTTTTTTTGAAAGGGTCAAGATCACAGTCTAAAGGTCATTTCGACATGGATGTTGGTCTCAAATGAAAGCCTATGCCCTAATGAGTGTTTCTGTAAAAAATAAAGCCTCTCGGATAATTATTGATAGAGATAAAAAACTTTAACCTAATGCGGACGCCGACACCGACGCTGACGCCGACGCCGACATCCGAGGGTATGACAATAGCTCTTCCGAGACTTTCGTCCCGGGCGAGCTAAAAAAGCGTTGCTAATGGAAATGGACACTTGATACAACATTTAATTATAAAAAGATGTGTTTTTTGATAGCATATAATGATTGTCTTGTAATTCTGACTGAATCCTAGGATGTTCGAACCCATAAGAATTGTCTCAATGAAACGATTCTAATTGAGAGTCTGACACACTACCAACTGTGTTATGAGAGCGACAATGTGAAATATAACATAGAATGATTTGTATCTAGCTCACATATCTATCTAGCAAGACAGAAAGGAGGCAAATACATAGCTATTTCTTGCACAATTTAATTTGAGCCTGTGTGTGACATTTCCAACAATTTCACATCTTTGCGAGGTACAAATGTTGCCAAGAGTTGACAATAAGGCTATGCAATAAGAATGTATGCTGACTTCATGAAGATGGATGAAGACCTGATAATATATCTATTTATCCTGTCACTAGCTATAAATATTGCCTGATAAAAGGGGTATGATAAACTTGTTGATATCAGGTCACTTGATCATGTAACTTGTCACTTGGTCACGTGACCTGTCGGATCTTCCTTTTGCGGCAATAAGCCCTTTCACATTTTTTTCTTTTGAATTTGAGTGTCTATTTCTGATAAAAAAAAAAATTACATGATTCTCGTATGTTTTTAGAATCAAATCGCAACCATATCGATGATGTATTACATGACTGATGACGTATTTATAAAATTGTGACGAAGCTTATCTCGGTGTTAACATTCAACCTCGAATACTGTCAGGATTTTAAAACATTTATCTGAATGGATTCAACGATGATTTATTTGACCGAGGAGATTTTTGGAGATAGTAGCTTTGCATCTAATCTCAATCTATGTCCATCCTCTGCTAAAGAGCAAGGAAGGCATTGAATTGAGATTTGCTTTTAGCTGCATAACAACAAATCTTTGGAGAAAAAAGGACATTTGGGATTGCGAAAATTACCTGATTCATATCTTCTTAATCATTAAGGTATGTGCGTATAACTCAAGTTTTCTTTTGTTAAATATTTTCTTGCTACAGCATTATGAATCCTTTCAATAATCGAGTTCTTTGGCAATCACCCCACCTCTCTCACTCATATGATGAGGACTTGCCAAGTATCAGAGTTGTAAATAGGGATCGTATTAAATTTTCGTAAATAAATAACGAATTGACTTTAAAAAAAGGTTATAACAGGATAAATAGAATAGATGATAGGTGACTTGAGATGGAAAAGTTGATTGAGCTCGGCTGTGGAATTTATCCGGTTCGCCTCCGACTCACCAGATAAATTCCTACGCCTTGCCCGATAAACTTTTTCATCTCAAGTCACCAACCATCTATTCTCTATACAGCGCATAGTGAAGATTCTGGCCCATCTGTGTGGCTGTACAGGCTGGTCAGAAGCTTTGCTTTGCTCACATTTGAAATTGTTTGAAATGTCATGCACAGGCTCTTTATAGAAAAATATGATCTAAGGAAACAAGGTTTTAAGACTTCAACTTAAATTTCAAATAGCTTTATAAGGCATGTCTGCACTTGGTGTGCCTTTGGTCAAACAAACATTTACATAACATATTTACATACATGGAATAATAGCATAATATTGTTATATGCACATGCATATTTCGATATTAGACAAGAAATGATAATTCTATTAGTACAGTTATTCAAAATATTTTTTCGTACACTTTGAACGATGAAATTTCGTTACAATTTGAAAATGATTTTATGTGTTATTCAAATTGTTATGAATTTCCATTGCTTCTGCTTAATATCTAGAAAGATTAATTTGTGTCTTTTTTCTTGAAGATGACATTAATTGAAGAAATAAAGGTAAATTAGGAAAAGAGCATCTAAGATATTTCAATCTATTTTCTCTATACCTAGAACAAACAAGAACAAAATGATATTCTGTTTCCAAAAGATTTTGGTTACATAAATTACATTTTCTTTCTGATCTCACAGTGTTATTATATCTACCAGTTTGGATAGCTAGCCTGTGGTCAGATATTCTAAGTTTCGTGAGAAGAATTCTATGCTTATCATTTAAGAGCACCACTGGCAATAACAGCTCAGTGTTAATGGTAATGAACTGCTCGCAAGCGCACTAAAAATGGTACCCTGCATAGCCAATGAAGCATATCTAATGCCTGTATCAAGATTGGGGATTCAGCGCTCCATTAATTGTGTGCAGGACAGGAAGATATCCTGGATGTAAAGAGTCTGTTTTGTGAAAAGATTCGTGCTAATATGATCTCTACAATTTATATTCCAGTGAAAAAATTATATGTAAAGTGATTATTATTCATGCTTTTAAAGAAACTTTCTTTATACAGAAAAGAAATCAAACCAGAAACATCAGAAATCACATGGAAATAAGATCTTTTTGTGAAAACAATATGCCTTAGAGCTTGAGGAAATTTTCATAAGGTTAACCATTATTATAATATGACCTATGTAGTGGAGTGAAGTAACCCAAGTGAATACTTTTGATATTTCATGGGTGTTAATACACTGGTAGAATAACTATACAAATGAGATATAAATGTATAGCAATAATTTTATTTTAAATAATTTATGTTTTGAAAACGAGTCATAATGAATTTGATGAAGTCACTTCACAGTGTTTTTGTTTGACAATAACTTGAATCAATAAATTTCTGGAATTTCCTCAACTTATTGCAAAATTTCGTCTCATATTAAAAATATGAGGGTTGATCCAAAAGTTCGTATAATGAGGTTATAAATCTACAGAAAAGCTTACTATCAAAATAAAAATTATATAGTCTGTTAATACATTATCTGTGTGATAAACATGCAAAATTTTATACGCTTACATTCAATAGCAGCTGTAAAGGGTATAAATCAAGACAGAGACCCTGCATGTAGGCGGGGGAGCAAGAACGTCAAATGCGACGTTATTATTAACACTCTTAAACATAGCTTCTGCTAACTCTTATTCCTGTCTGTGCCTGATAAACCAACTTACAGAAATTATCCACATTACATATGGAACTAAATTAGTTTACATTTTCTATATGCATGGTATTTCTAGTAGAGTTGAGATCCAGATACAAGGCCTTTATTTTGGAAAATAATGAGAATCGTTTGGGATAAGTTCGTTCGTTCAAACTCACTTACACCAATCTAAATCCTTCTACGAAGCCTGGTCCTCTTTTAATATCCAGAAAAGCTTTACGAAAAATTCTTTTTTGCACATGTTTATCATTTTTCTAAAACATCTGAAATGTTTGGGTTTTAGAATAACATAGATCACGCGAAAAAAAATCGAAAAATAAACGGCACCCATATTTTGGTTTTGACGTTTTGTCATTTTTTTCTCGAATAGTCTGTGTTTTTAAAATATTCTGTGTCCGTAAAAGTCTCCCAACAAGCTTTGAAAAATAACAAATACTTTTCTATTAACGTCTTATTTAATTTAGCCAAGGATTCAGTTTCAGAAAACTTACAGAAAACTTGATTTATTCAACAGGTTTTCAATATTTTTTTCACGCCCCCCCCCCTGAGCGTATATGTGTTACTATGGTAACGCATTCGTAGGCCGCTAAAGAAAATTCTGCAAAAATAATACTAATCATGAACTCCGCAGTTTCTAAACTGCACATTCATCAAATCATGTACTGAACAAGCCAGAAATGCGAAAGTTATTAGCCCATTTTACGAACTTCTGGATCATCCCTCGTAGAATATCAAATTTGTGCTCATAAAATAGCAAATTTATTAAGCTCATCATCTTAAACAAGTAAAAACTCGGCACAGCCTCTTTTTCATCTGTTTATAGATGACTTGTTTAATAAATTCAGTATTTCATGATCATTCATTTAATAGCCTCTTAATAGTTTACCATGTTGTTGTCATATGACCTTGACATTAGTACATGTAGCATCAAATTAAAGCTTGAGACACATTCATTCAAAATTTGACTATAGTTGGCTTTTATGATTTTTGAACAAATGGGGAAAATGATCATGTTTAAACTTTAGACACAAGTAAATCAGTTTTCTTCAAATCTTGTCAGTGAAGGACATTAAAAATATACAAGTGAATATTTTGAACAACATTTCATGCATTTTCTAGTAAACATTCATCATACCAATCTGCATCCCTCAATTACTGTGAAGGACTCTTTTTTCAGCATTGATCTCAGATTTGTAGTTTTATTCTTTTCACATGATATATTAGAGGTGTCCATCTCATGCTCATTTTTCTTTTTATCGCAATATTTTTCATCGTTGGTTGACAATGTATCCTTGTTGAAAATATCAATAAACTAGGACAATAAACATTCTGGTTCAGGTTGACAAAACAGTGCAAACGGTTTGCAAATTATACCCTGCTTTGCACATGCACTTGTGTGCAAAGCAGGGCATAATTAGAAAAATGTTTGCACCGTTTTGTCATCCTAAATACAGGTCAGGTTTGATACAAGGAAAAAAAAACAGTTTACGATTTTGACAAATCATTTGGTCTTTGGCAAGAATGTGTTAATTTGTCATATGAAAAAAAATCAAAATCATCAAAATATTCTCATGCTAAAGATGTTTAAATATTTATAAAGCTTACAAAACATATAAACTCAATTTAAAAGGAATGTTTATCAAGTTTTGAGCAGTATCTATTCAAAATCCCATTTCTTTCAAATATATGGAAGAAAATTATTTCAGTGTAAGATCTATATATCTTTCATCTAATGAATAACAAAAGTTATATTTTCACGAGTAGCTTAGCATCAAGTGAAAATAATCTTAAGACATTCAGAAAATGAAAGGTTTATGATTATTCTATCTAAAGAAACAAACACTTATTCTATTTCTTTAATTTAACAAGAGCATCGCCTACAGGTGCCTACGCTCGGCTGTTGAGTGCTTGATGTTGGGAAAAAATCTAAGTCAAAAAAGGGGCATAAGTTGTTCAAAATGCATCTAGAGTTACCTCCCTTGATAGAATAGGTTGCTCTTTTGATGGTGAATATATGTGGCAAGTTTCAAGTAAATGCTTTCAGTAGAACCAGAGATATCACAAAATGGCAAAGTTTTCGCATGATGACGACGACAACAACGACACGAAGGCTATAGCAATACCTCGAGTTTTCTCCGAAAACAGCCGAGCTTAAGATGAGACCAAAGATAAAAATTTTGGAAAATCTTCTTATTTAGTTGTCCTTTTGCACAGATTACTATACAATGTCATGACATCATTTGGCACAATTAGATAACGTCTAATAGGGTGAAATTAATAAAAGCAGCATAAAATATTTTTGGTAATTCCACAGCTTTGGTGGTGATAAAAATGAAGTAATAATCTACTGTTCTTTCTCGATAGAATATCGAAGAGAATTAAAGAATGCTATGTATACACCAATATACTATTAGAATACGTCCAAAGATGTTAAAGAATAGCAATGAAAAATGTTCAGAGAAAAATTGTTCACAAGCACTTTTTCCTTTACTCTAAATGTTCTCTTTCCTATCTGATTGCTTGAAATGAAATGCATTTGCATTTCTTTTATTTTGAATTTAACACATTCAGAATAGAGAATTTCATATGCAGGGGTCAGCACAGCACTATTGTCCCATTTCTTTCAAATATATGGAAGAAAATTATTTTAGTGTAAGATCTATATATCTTTCATCTAATGAATAACAAAAGTTATATTTTCACGAGTAGCTTAGCATCAAGTGAAAATAATCTTAAGACATTCAGAAAATGAAAGGTTTATGATTATTCTATCTAAAGAAACAAACACTTATTCTATTTCTTTAATTTAACAAGAGCATCGCCTACAGGTGCCTACGCTCGGCTGTTGAGTGCTTGATGTTGGGAAAAAATCTAAGTCAAAAAAGGGGCATAAGTTGTTCAAAATGCATCTAGAGTTACCTCCCTTGATAGAATAGGTTGCTCTTTTGATGGTGAATATATGTGGCAAGTTTCAAGTAAATGCTTTCAGTAGAACCAGAGATATCACAAAATGGCAAAGTTTTCGCATGATGACGATGACAACAACGACACGAAGGCTATAGCAATACCTCGAGTTTTCTCCGAAAACAGCCGAGCTTAAGATGAGACCAAAGATAAAAATTTTGGAAAATCTTCTTATTTAGTTGTCCTTTTGCACAGATTACTATACAATGTCATGACATCATTTGGCACAATTAGATAACGTCTAATAGGGTGAAATTAATAAAAGCAGCATAAAATATTTTTGGTAATTCCACAGCTTTGGTGGTGATAAAAATGAAGTAATAATCTACTGTTCTTTCTCGATAGAATATCGAAGAGAATTAAAGAATGCTATGTATACACCAATATACTATTAGAATACGTCCAAAGATGTTAAAGAATAGCAATGAAAAATGTTCAGAGAAAAATTGTTCACAAGCACTTTTTCCTTTACTCTAAATGTTCTCTTTCCTATCTGATTGCTTGAAATGAAATGCATTTGCATTTCTTTTATTTTGAATTTAACACATTCAGAATAGAGAATTTCATATGCAGGGGTCAGCACAGCACTATTGTCCCATTTCTTTCAAATATATGGAAGAAAATTATTTTAGTGTAAGATCTATATATCTTTCATCTAATGAATAACAAAAGTTATATTTTCACGAGTAGCTTAGCATCAAGTGAAAATAATCTTAAGACATTCAGAAAATGAAAGGTTTATGATTATTCTATCTAAAGAAACAAACACTTATTCTATTTCTTTAATTTAACAAGAGCATCGCCTACAGGTGCCTACGCTCGGCTGTTGAGTGCTTGATGTTGGGAAAAAATCTAAGTCAAAAAAGGGGCATAAGTTGTTCAAAATGCATCTAGAGTTACCTCCCTTGATAGAATAGGTTGCTCTTTTGATGGTGAATATATGTGGCAAGTTTCAAGTAAATGCTTTCAGTAGAACCAGAGATATCACAAAATGGCAAAGTTTTCGCATGATGACGATGACAACAACGACACGAAGGCTATAGCAATACCTCGAGTTTTCTCCGAAAACAGCCGAGCTTAAGATGAGACCAAAGATAAAAATTTTGGAAAATCTTCTTATTTAGTTGTCCTTTTGCACAGATTACTATACAATGTCATGACATCATTTGGCACAATTAGATAACGTCTAATAGGGTGAAATTAATAAAAGCAGCATAAAATATTTTTGGTAATTCCACAGCTTTGGTGGTGATAAAAATGAAGTAATAATCTACTGTTCTTTCTCGATAGAATATCGAAGAGAATTAAAGAATGCTATGTATACACCAATATACTATTAGAATACGTCCAAAGATGTTAAAGAATAGCAATGAAAAATGTTCAGAGAAAAATTGTTCACAAGCACTTTTTCCTTTACTCTAAATGTTCTCTTTCCTATCTGATTGCCTGAAATGAAATGCATTTGCATTTCTTTTATTTTGAATTTGACACATTCAGAATAAAGAATTTCATACCCAGGGGTCAGCACAGCACTATTGTCCCAGTAAATGCCTATAGATATATAGGCACTTACAATAGTGTTGCACTGACTCATCAATATGCATTTCATCTGAAAAAGCTAGCCCATAGGAAAGTAACACAGAATTTTGTATCATCTAGATCTGTCTCAAAGTGCACTAATACTCCCACCCCAACCCGACTGATGCTTTGTCCAAGTAATATATAGAGAATAGATGGTTGGTGACTTGAGATGGAAAAGTTTATCAGGCAAGGCGTAGGAATTTATCTGGTGAGCCGGAGGAGAACCGGATAAATTCCACAGCCGAACCCGATAAACTTTTCCATCTCAAGTCACCAACCATCTATTCTATTTATCCTGTTACAAGTTTTTAAAGTCTATTCGTTATTTATTTACGAAAAATTAATCTGATCCCGATTTACAACTCCGACACTCGGCGAGTCCTCAACGTAAGGGTGAATGTGTTGAAGCGGTGGGGTGATCGCTTACGGCTAAAGAACTCGAACATTGAGAGGATTTCAAATGCTGTAGCAAGAAAATATTCAACAAAAGAAAACTTGAGTAAAACGTACATATCTTAATGATTAAGAAGATATGAACCGGGTGATTTTCGCAATTTCAAATGTCCTTTTCTCTCCGAAGTTTTGATGTCATGCAGCTAAAAGCAAATCTCAATTCAATGCCTTCTTTGCCATTAATCAGAGGATGGACACAGATTGAGATCAGATGCAAAGCTACTATATTCGAAATCCTCCTCGGTCGAATAATGCTGCGTTTAATCCATTCAGGTAAATGTTTTTTTAAATCCTGACAGTTTTCGAGGTAGAATGCAAACACCGAGATAAGCTTCGTCACAATTTTATAGATTACGTCATCGCGATTTGATTTTAAAAATATATGAGAATCGAGTGAAATATTTTTTTTATCTGGAAAAGATACTCAAATCCAAAAGAGAAAAATGTTAGAGAGGACTGTTTTCAGACCTAATAGCCGCAAGAAGTAGATCCGGCAGGCCACGTGACCAAGTGACATGATAAAGCTGTCACGTGATCAATTGACCTGATATCAACAAGTTTATCATACCCCCTTTTATCAGGCAATATTTATAGCTAGTGACAGGATAAAAATGGTTTTCTGACAAAGTTCATTTGTGACCTTTACCTTTGGCCTTATGACCCAAAAACAACAGGTCATGGGCAACAATTGTTTAAAGATTCATCATTCCAGGTCACTTCGCTATTGAGTTGAGTCTGGAAATTAACAAGGTCTACAGACAGATATATGGACAGACAAACAAGGTAAAACTAATATATCTACCTGTACTAAGTAGATGGGGGCATAATTAGTTTAAAATTCTAGTATATGTCCATGAAGTGAAATGACTCACAGGTGTAAGAGGTTTTCTTGGTTCCTGGTATGGTATGGGCCTAAATCTGGGTTTGTATGTGGGAGGAGCTAGGCCTCGACTTCCAACACGACCCATTTTTGTTACATGTTCAAGTGCACTGGGGTCACTGGGCTCTGGGTATTGAACTAGCTGAAATGATATATATACAACATGTTTAACAGACAATTTATGCTTTTATACCTTAAATACCCCGGCAAACTTTTAATTATCAGAATATGTGTTTGTGTGTTTTTTTTTTACTCGAGGATAACACGATAAAGGGTCGAATGACTCTTATTTCCATCGTGGTCCTAACTAATTCCAGATTTTATCCTGCACATCTAGAGAGAGGCAGTGGTTTCTAACCACTGCTACCCGCTTCTACAGCTGGGTGGACTGGGGCCCTGTCTGTAAAGTATACTGCCCAAATACACTACCCGCCTCCAGTGGGGCTCGAACCCACAACCACCAGGTTACGAGTCGAGCGCGCTAACCACTCGGCCATCGAGCCAGAATTATCATTTAACCTAACCTTTTAAGACAACATTGAGAAAAGTAATGACAGGGGGTGATATAGGTACAAAATATACACCCCTTCAACTTAATTTTGACAGAATATGGCTTATAAATTGACTATACTTCTGGCCTTAAAAATAACCTTGATTGTTAGAATATTACCTTGATCAAGGTATCAACGGAAGGTCTCAACACCAGTTATATTGACATGGAAATATGAACAGCAAAGTACTAAACATTTAAAACTTTAGCCTGTGCATGCCATTTCCAATAATTTGATATGTGCGCAACGTTGAGACTCAGATTAGCCTGTGCGGCCGCACAGTCTGATCAGAGTCTTTACTATGCAATTTATTGATGGCTAAAGACCTGTTTATCCCTATTCACAACCAAAAATTAATCTTAATGTGCCGCGTGATTGTCCATGCTACTCAACGTCTTTCCATCACGCTTACATGAAATTGTAGGAAATGTCACGCACAGGCTCAATTATTGTAATTGGTAAAGATATTAATCTTTGAATGTGAAAAATGGCCTTGATTTTGAATGTCCTGAATGTTCTCAAATCCAGGGTTTGTGTTTGACCCTTAAAACAGGGTTTTGACAGCTTTAATCCCCAGAATTTTATGGTAAAGGGGTCAATGTCTCCAAAATTTAAAAAGCTATCACAAGCCCTGAAATCTCTACATACCGGTTCTCCCATTTCCATGCGTTTTCTCCTCTGAGAGTAGTATTTATAATGGGGTGGACTTAATGCTGGTTTGTAATTTGATGAAAAGTTCACAGAGTCAAACTCATAACCTGCGTATTCACTGCCGTCAGTATAGAAGTTGTGCCTGTATAAAAGAAAACCCTTTTAATAGAAATTCAGTCCAGAACTTTGTGCTGATTATCTCTAACAAATTTCTTCAATGATGTAAAAAGAAATGTTTAAAAAGAAGAAACTTCAGTTTATTAAATAGGGATGGGGCTGGAAGAGGACTCCTCCGTCTAACTTGATTAGTAGAGCAACTGTGCTTCTGTTTCAAATGCCTTTTGGTTCCAATGCTAAGTCAAGCGATTTTTTGCCACAAACATTCTCTTGAAAATGGTGAAATTAAAGAGTAATAAAGGTTCGTGAAGACATTTGAAAACGAAAGTAAACAACAATTTTATTTACTGCACGTAATTAAATTACAGTACCGTTGAATTGAATTAGGTAATGAAACAAAAATATATGATGTATCAAATAATACCTACGTATAAAAACAGAAAAGTTGAGAAAAAAAGAAAATAAAATATTAATTTTACTGTTCTTATGGCAATTCACCACTTTCCTGTTTAGCGCCACCTATAGGGAATCTCGACTTATGGTGACAATTTCAGGGGAGATCACTGCCACTAACTCGGGAAACCCCCTCTGTACATCCGGTTTGAGACCGGAAATTTCCGAAAATAGCCGATTCGTATACGTAACAGTTGCTATGCGACGAAATATGCAACAGTTTAGTGTAGTTATTTCTCCGCTTCAAATTATCGAAAACGTAAATGATGGACAAGATTCACCTAGAATTTTACAGTTGCACATGTTTTAATGCAATGCATGCCTTAAATAGATCAAGTCCATCATTCGGAAAAAAAAAACCGTGTAGATCTAAATACAGCTAAAATTGAGCTGTAGATCTAGTAAGGACCCTTTTATTTCGTCCAGCGGCATTTTTTATAATCAAATTCATTTATCTATATCCTTTTCCCCGATATTTAAAAAGAAATTGAAAAAAAAAAGTACATTTGAAAACTTAAAGCTTTTATGAATAGATGGATCTAGGCCTAGATGGCAAACAGATCTCGGATGTGTGCACCATGCGCGTGTTTTGAAATGCACTTTAAAATCCTTTGTTACCCAAGAGTTCATTTCTTTCTCTAGATTTAAACTTCGTTTTATAAGGTTGTTTCTGTTGATGATGACTGATCTAGATCTTTAGAATAGGTCCCCCACCCCTTTACTTTTAATAAATATCTACATTTCATTTTCATTTTTTAATCATAAATTATTTTCTTTAAACCACTGTGCTTTTCTTAATCAATTATCAGAATTCAACATTCAATTTGACTTGTTGAAATAATCTGCAGATTATATCTTTTAATAAATCTAGCTCTTACTGAAATCTGTATAAGAAGGACATGGATAAGCATAACAACATTTTTAAGCCTTTTTATCTTTTTTTATTTCTTTTTTTTTTATTTATTTATTTTTTTTATTTTTTATTTTTTTTTTTTTTTTGAGGCAGGTCAATAATTTATTTTAATTTTGTTTGAGTTGGATTGTGTTAAATGAGAAAAATATATTTAGGATTTTAAAAAAAAGTTTCACGAAGATTAAGAATCGTTTATTTTTTAAACATCAATAAATGAATCTTACACAATAGTGTCTATCCAGTCTGGTAGATCAAAGACAGTACTAATGTCTGATCAATGTTGTCAAAGACCTTGCAAGTTGTATACAGGAGCTTAAACAACAGCTGCATCCAATTAAGGGCAATAAAACTGTTGATCTATTGAAATTTTAATCCCCAAATTTGCATATTGATTTTTGGAAGCACCCTTTGCATAACGAAAGTTAAATTTTGACCATTTACATGTTATCAATTTCTAATTAATTTAAACACATAACTTTAATGATTGTCAAAATAAATTTCAAATTTTGTATATTTCATTTTGAATTTTTCATTGATTACATTATTATCATAAATTATCTTATTTTTTTTCCAAAAAGAATTTTTTTGTACCATGTTTTAAAATCTTTATGAATAAAGACTATGAGGATTGAGACAAATGAGTCATCTACTTTTTAATGTATATTTAGAATTTTTCTTTACTAATTAGAAATTTCATGATTATTTAAAATTTTTTATTCATTCATTTATTCTGTCTAAAAATAAAACTGTTCACTGTTCAAAATGCTTATTTCAAACATATTCCTTTTTTTCACCTACTTGTACATTATTATTAGTTCATCATTCTTAAGATCCTGACTCAAAATGAATTTTAGAATCATCTTTTGTAACTGGAAATTGATATTAAATGAGAGATTTACTGTATGTAATTAACCTATCCTTTTCTCTAAAAATTCTAAAAACATTGTGGGTCACATACAACTAAATACTTTTTAATCTCATAAATAAATCATTTTTGGTTGATTATATCAATTACTGTGCAGTAGGATTGGCTGAAAAAAATTAGTTTCATCCCCCTATGAAAATAGTTTTGAGTACACATCTTTTTTACAAGCTTCCCACAAAGAAGTCATAAAAATCTGTCTCATTTTGGATTGAATTTTAAATTGTTGTGTGTATGTATTTCCGTTTATTTATTGTCTCTACCGTAGCACATGCCATTATGAGTGACGCCCCCAGAAGACGGTTAGTTGTTACAGGGGATGGTGCGAGGATTAATGAAAAAACTACTGTTGAGATCCGCCATGGTTCTTTAACATGCTGGGTATAAAATTCTTAATTTTTTAGATTTTTTAAAAAAAAAAACCAAACACAAAATACCTGTTTTTCATAACCATGGGGCATTTATCCACTTTTCAGTTAACCCTTTCCTGTTTTACAAAATTTTGGACCTGTCCAAATTCAAAGGTTTTGCAGACGAAAATTTAAAGTGGATTTAATTTGAAAAATAACCATTTAGTAGGGTAGAAAATAGTGTGGAAAAAGAAGAAATTGCTTGTCAGAAGCAATTTCTTCTTCCTTCACAATGTTTTCTCAATCATAAAATCATAGGCACGTAAAAAGCAGGGATTAAACAGCAAAGGGTTAAGGGCATGGGACTTTTGTCCAGGGGGCTTATGTCAGAGGGGGCTTTTGTACACCGAAATGTGGAACCAGACTAATTAGCACCCTTGGACATTTTTCCTTTCTATGTTTTTCGAAAAGGTGGACATTATCCCCTTTCTCAAATTAACACAGCGGACAATGGTTCCTGGACAATATCTCCTTCGTGTTAATAAAAGGATGGACATAATCCCTCCCCGGCATTGTCTGCAGCACCTAATAATGGATTCCTGGTATTTCTAACATCAGCACAAGTACCACCATCAAATCCTTTCCTAGCCTCCAGCTTCTATCTCACATAGGTTTAAAATTATCAACCCATTGGTGAGAGACAAGTAGTTGGAAAGAATGAGTGCTGATGTTGGGAAAACCCGGGACGTCTAGATTGACAGTCTGACACTAGTGGTCAGACTGCAGAGCTTACATGGGCTGGTCAGGATTAAAACTTGGAACTCTGGGACGTTTTTAATTCAAGAGTTGAAGAGAAAATCTTTTGAATACATGTACATTGAGGCATGAAACTAAAAACCAATCACACAGTATGATTACACAGAGTAGATTCAAAGAGACATGTGATTAGATTTTAATTTTCATACCATCATGGATTCAAAAATATTCTCTTCAACTCTTATAGTTAAATATCATCAAGCATAAAGATTCTAACATAACTAGATTTCTTATGGGACTACATAGTGAGCAAAGTTTTTGCATACTCAAAATTGTTTTCATGGAAGTATGCAATTTTCCAGCCAATCAGAATACATTATATTTTCATGTGATTAGCCACAACTACATCAATAAGGGTCACCAAAAGCTAGGAGTGTTTGTGAAATGCAAATGCCCCCGTAAATTATTTTTTTTCAAAATGTTGACCTTGACAGATGAACTTGACCTTGAAACATGACCTTGACCAGATGTACATCACTGAGATGTTTGATCATGCTTATTATAAGGCTCGTCCCTTGGATAGACTTACAGATACATGTATTGGTAATGATTAGTACCCGATCTTTCGATACTGGGGGAATAAAAACATTTTTTTAGGAAAAGGTCAGGGTAACGAAAAGTTATGATTTTAAGGAAAGCAAATAGACATAACTGGTATGTTGGAAGAAGAGCACCTAAAAGGTAAGGAAACATTGTGAAAGGCAAGAAATCACCTGAAATAAGCAATTTTCATCTTTTCACAACTGTTTCCCTCCCTTTTTAACCAAAAGATTTTGGAAACTAGTTATTACACCTCTGAATTTGGACAAGGGCAAACTTTTTTCATGTCTACATTCATTGGGAAAAGTCATTAAGTAAGTCATGATAATTTTTCTTTTGTTTTATTATCATCATAATCTGTAACATGTACAGTGTATTCAATGCTAACTTAACCCTTGTCATGCTGATCCTGGAATATTCCTGCTTTTGCAGGAGGTATGGACAAACATCAGTCTGCACATATGTGCAATCTGATCTTTGTCTATACCACCTGATTTTCCTTTTTAAACCAGAAAAGTTTCAGAAATCATATTTTCAAAATCAAATGCTGACTCACAATTAGGAAATACAGAGGTTTCAGCACTTTGATACATATATAATTTTTCCAAGGTTTTTTATTCAGCATGACAAGGGTTAATTCATGCTATTTATAATAAATACTTTCCATTAATTGAATAAAACTCACAATAAAACTTGTTGTTAGCGGTGGTACATATTCCTACTTTGATAATTCTACCAATAAACAACCTAGACTGAACAGTCGAAAAACGGGATGTATGCCAAGATCAGACTGCATGGTTATAATCTGCTGTGTGATATTTTTATATGCCTCCTGAATAGACAAGCTCACCATGACAAGTATTCACCCATTCCCACACAATTCCACTTTTCAATGCTATGAAAAATTTGGTGAAAATGGAGAAATTGTAATGTAACAAGCAATTTCTTGAATTGTACACAATGTTTTTTACTCTAAATGACAAATTTATTGAACTTTTTTCAACTAACCAGAAGCTCTCACACATCTGATTTGTTGCACTTGCCCAAATTTACTGAAAAGGATACAAGAGAAAAATACAGCTTATTCCACTTGGGCACACTATTTATCCATTGGTAGGAGACAAATGACAAGTGTGACATTGAATTTTGTCAAATATTGGAAGACAGTTGGCAGAGCAGGAGTTCTAATCATGACACCAGAATTGATAGCTTAATTAGTTACCAAAGAGCCAATGGGGCTCTGCAAAAATACTATTATTCCACTTGATAGGAATGAGTTACTCTTGTGTTAGAGAACACATATACCAAGTTTTAATCAAATATCTTCAAAAATGCTTAGATAATGTCAAGGTAGACCACAACGCCTGTGCCTAAAATAACACCTTCACATACACAGATAACAAGACATGTGTAATTCCTATGCCTGATTTGTCTGA
Source organism: Fragum whitleyi (assembly GCA_948146395.1). Lineage (NCBI taxonomy): Eukaryota > Metazoa > Mollusca > Bivalvia > Cardiida > Cardiidae > Fragum > Fragum whitleyi. The sequence goes on along the minus strand of OX411551.1, from coordinate 35,301,024 downwards.
CACAGACACAGAATTTTGTGATTACAGACAAGTACAATTTTCTAGATCACTTGTCCATGGACAAAGTTTCTGGAACATTTGTCCATGGACAAGTGTATATTAGGGCTATTCTTTGAATGGTACTAAATAGCTCTAGGATATAGATAGATTATACTAATGTTTAAGTAGCACTAGTGTAGAAAACATTATTTTTTAATGAAGAAAAACTTGGGTTTCAACATTTACTCAGAGAAAACAATGTTTTTTTAAAATTTTACATTCTTTTAACCAGCACATGTCAAAAAAGGAGAATAATTTGCACAAAATGTATTTAGAGATATCCTCCTTCATATTATAGGTTGCTCTTTTGATTGTGAACATGTGTGCCAAGTTCAAGTGAATTCCTTCAGAAGAACCAGAGATTTCAAAGAATGCTCTCAACATTTTTTTCAGTTATATCGTGGGGGCTTGAGCACCTAACAATGGTTTCTTGGTGTTTCTTTCACCAGTACAACCACCACATCCTTTCCTAGCCTCCAGCTACTATCTCAGTCCTTTTTGGATGGGCCCCATATAAAATCCATTCAAATCTGATGTTTATTCTAGGATCAACTTTGCAGATGGCCCATCAAATTCCTAAATTTTAAAATGTAAATGAATGGGACATGGGCTATAGGCCCATTTCAATGGTACATCATAAATTTTGCCCAGAAATATCAATGCTGAAAGGGTAATATTTTGAGTTAAATTCCATAAGGCCCCCTTTCCTGTGTGTTCTGTGACATTTAACCCCTCATATCAAGGATATCTGGAAATATTGGGAATTGAGAATTTTATATGGACAGACAGACAGTCAATAAGCCCTCATTATCATTATTCTGACCTTGCTCAGTAGATCTAAGATTTGTTTTATGTGAGGAAAGGCAATTATTCTTAATCTGGAATAACAGTTTTGTCAGTTTAACTCTTAGTCATTGGTTAACATCAGCATGACATACTCAATGCTAATGCGTACCAACAACATTGGGTTAAAATTATTTCAAGTAAAATGATTTTTCACAGTGTTGTATATTTTCAATCAGGCATCCACAGGGTTCCCACTGACTTTTAAATTTGGGGATGAAAACAGTCAATTAACAGCATACTTGTACCCCATTTACATGAAACAAAGAAGGCTACTTGCAAAAATTAGGGGTACAAGATTCAAATTGGGGGTGAAAAAACCCCATTTGAGGGTTTTTGTGAACCCTGATCCAAATATGATTCTTCATATGAATCCATTGATTCCCAAATAAAACTTCACAAAGTTTGGGGAGAATGTAAACCAGCATTCTGAAGTATTGCATGTCAATACCAAGTCCCCTACCAGCTGTAAAAAAAGTTAAAATAGTCTTGCATCTGTATCTTCTTCAAAAATAGATGGAATGGAACCAACTTAAACATGTGCTGTAACTCATTGATTCAGACTCACATTCCAACATGATTGTTAATTGTCACAAGATAGGCCTGTTGCAGTGCTGGAAGCGCAAGTATGAAAAACAGGAAATAAATGTAACAAAAAACTTAAGCTCGATAAAGCTACAGTTCTAGCGCACTGCACTTTGTAATCATGACAGGCATATATCTGCCATATTTAAATTCAATTGGACATAAGGACATAAAGGACAAAATAATGCTCTGACAAAGAATTGGACATTGCTTGCCTGTCAAACATCATTGGGTAATCCCATTAAATGTACACCCTGTCTTTCAACAGACATATATAAACCTGCTCAACATCCCAAAGGTTTTAGAATAAAAGTCTGGAAAACTGAAATTTTCTAGAAAGATTCTGCTCCATGGCTTCAACACAACCGTGACAGTTCTTCTGCCTCTTCCTCGTCCACATCAACACACCTTTGATGATAGCAGGTATTACAGAAATCACACCGTATCATCATATAACTCTCATCATTTGGCTGTTAACAAACACAGTATTGACTGCTTGAACCATCATCAGTCTTCCGTTTCTTTGACATAATCTGTGGATAAAAATAAATATTAATCCACGTTTATTACAGAAATTGAATGAGAATAACATGTCAAACAAATATAGTAGGATCAATCGGACATGCGACTTCAAGATTGATTAGGGTTTAACACTGCTTTCAAGATTATTACAGTTAGAAAGTGGCAGCTGATGCACAAAATCATGGCTTCCTGTTGTTTCTAACATCAGTACAACCACAACATTTCATCCAAGCAAGCAGCTAGTCTCACTTAGGTGTACTACATGTACATGCACTTATCATTAAGCTCTTGGTCTTAAGACAAATGACGCCTGTCACAATTAAGTATGATAAATGTTGGGAGACAGTTTGCCAAGCCCGGATTCTAACTCATGAACAACAGCCCAAAATGTCATGGACTAAGTAAGCCGGGGTTGGCCTGAGTTCAAGTGCTTTTACACAAAGTCATAGTGTCTTGACTGGAGCTCTTAAGCTATTAGTAATAACAGTGAGTATCAGTATCAATGTGCAAAACATCAAATATTCATGTAGTTTTTTTTTTTTTATTTTATTGGTTTACTGTTAAAAACCACATTAATTTCCCTTTAAATTTCATCACCACTATCATATTTATATATATGCACAAAGTCTGAGAAAAGATTTTCAAGTAAAGATTAGAAGATATACAAAAAAGCCTTACCCCACCCCCTTTTTACACAAGGGAAAAGAAATATCCCCCCAAAAATACATGAATATGCTCACCTTTCTAGATGAGGTGGTATGTACAGATTCTGATGAAGTAAAAATACGACTTCTGGTTTAGGTATAACGTGGATTCTAAACTTTGTACTTCTTTAATTGGTTTTATTGCGTATTTCAAACTCGTTTTTCAAAGAAACTCAAACCGAAAGTGGAAACAGGAAGTTATAATAAGACTTGTTTCCGGTTTTATAATACGCTTCTATAAGAGCGGGGAACCATGGAAATTGTCACCATAAGTCGCCATTTTGACCCTTAAATCCGCTAGGTGGCGCTAAACAGGAAAAGGGTCAATTATGTCAACAAATCGACAGGAACAGGTGCGACGGACTGGTACCCAACCATGTTAATCAAAGGAAAGGATAAATTTTCAACTGAAAGTATAACTTTTCAGTGACACTACCGTCTCTAAGATGTTAATCTTTTGTGTTGTTACACCAGGAGAGTGCCCATAGTTCACAATACGCACGTGCATAATACAGAAATAATGTTATCTTTCGAAATGAATCTATATGAATTAATAAAACATCGTAGATCTAACCAAAGTACACTCTTATAAGGCTGTAGCTGCGATGTTTCGATCATTCACCAAATGTAAAAATATCATAATCATCTTTTGGGCGCCTCTCTCTTCCTCTGCCCGTTGGAAAGGGGATGGTTGTTTGTAGACCGAATCATGTGCCTACTGCGTCACCCTTTGAGCTAATTTTCTCCGGCACGATCGCCTTGTGAGTGAAATAAATTTTAAAAAATGCCCCGCGTCTAGGTTAACGAAGCACAAGCGAATGCCCGGTAATGATAACCTGCATCACCCAGAAAAGCCAGGGGCCCGTTTACTAAACATCTTACGAATAATTTGATCGTAAGTCAAAATCACAAATCGTACCCTGTGTTTTCATTCATTGTTAGATTCTGCCTTGCAATATCTCATTGGAATCGTCTTCAAGAGACGATTTCAATGAGATTATGCATGTCAGAATTCTATATTTAGTTATTTCTATAGAAATAACCTTAATTTTTGACTTACGCAAAAAATGATCGTAAGATGGTTAGTAAAACAGGTCCCGGGTTTTTTTTAAGGTTCGGGTCGGGAAGGGGCATGTGATCCTTAATTTGCGAAAAATACATCAGTAGGGGAAAGTTAGCCTTTTTGATAATTTGTTAGAAACATTTTCCAAATGTTTGACTTACTGATCATACTTATTCATTCTACGGTGTACAGAACTAAAATTCGAATCATTAACCAAGTATATCGTCCATATAATTCTAAAACCTCGTAACTCGTAAAGCTTCTGTTACGAGATTTTATAATTAAACAGACAAAAAAACTAAAAAAATAAAAGAATAGATTACCAATTCTAAGAGGAAAAAGCAGAAAAAACTGCATTTTTTCTATTTGTGACTTTGTTTCAAAGAAGAAATTTGATTTTTCTTTTTTTTTTTTTTTTTTTTTTTTTTTTTTTGGGGGGGGGGGGGGAATCGAGAGGAAAAGTTCTCTGAGGGGAAGGGGTCTTTAAACGGCCCAAAGTTCTTAGTTCAAAAAATGGAAGCGTATATTATGAGCGTTCAAGGGTCAGAAGCCCCGCAGCAAAGAAATATATGCATAGTTTAGTTGAAATTGACCCATAAGTTACTGAAAAGAAGACGTTTTAAGATTTAAGGGTCAAAATAAGCCCCACCTGCCACGCCCATACTTGGGATAAATCTAAATTTCACAAACAAGTTTTGAGAAGGGTCACAAAAGGAACCTTTTGCCAATTTAGTTAAAATTAGCCTATTGGTTACTGAGAAGAAGGCGTTTAATTTTTTTTTTTTTTTTTTTTTTTTTTTTTTTTTTTTTTCGCTGCCAAAAACGGCCATGCCCTGCCACGCCCATATTTGGTTACTGAGGAGAAGATGTTTCAAGAATTGTTGACGACTTCCTACGACCGACGCACGACGGACAAAAGGTAATCACAAAAGCTAACCTTGAGCCAGTTGTGACCAGGCTAAAAACGGCGTTGTATAGAATTGGATAAATCAGAAAATTAAGGCAAACGGAGTGATAAATGCGCTAAAGTGACTTGTTAATGTGGCTGTTTTACCTGTTAAAAATCAAAGGAATGGCGAAAAAATTACCCTCGTAGAATGAAACTGAAAGTAGTTGAAAGGTATGTCGTGCAGTATTTAAAGCATTAGTCTTTATGCCTTAATTGCACTTTAGAATTTCACGTAGTTCACAAAAACGTGAAATTAAAGATTAGATATACAGATGAATTCAGAGGTTCGGATAAAAGGGGGTAAATCCAGTCTAAAATCTTTATTTCTCAATGAAACCCTATTTTGTGGGTGCTCATTTGAATCGTCTTGAGTACCAACAACATAGGATTAGTGCTAAAATCATTTAGATACTTTGAACCAAAATCCAAAATACCCCCTCTATCTATAGCTCTGCTTGCCATGATAATGTCAAATAGTAAAAATTCTTAAAATATGTTCACTCTTCAGAATGAATTTGCACTAGTTTGTAGCATGATTGCAACATCATTTTATAGTATTTCAATAAAAGACAAGGTATTTCTACATAAATGCTCGTCCAATTTAGTGTCCTGAAAGGAAATCTACTTCTTGGCATCTTTTAAAAACAGTCGAAGACAAGAACCCTCCTTTACTTGTAGCACAAAAATCGCATTTTCCGAAGTAATTTAAAAAAAGAAAAAAAAAAAACGCTTTCAGAAATTCTCATAAATTACTCCAATAACAGTCAAATTTCGACGACACTTCCCTGTCAGATATCATTTTTTAACAAAATGATATTGCAGTCTTTTTTGTTCACATATAAATATAAAATGTTAGAATTGCGTATTCACTCACAAATGTTAATTTTACCATGGAATTTCGTTAATATGCGTTGTTTTGCTCAATAAGTTTTAGACCTTTATTAATTGGAGTTTCGCACTGGACACATTTACTATCACAGTCACGAGTATCAGTAATACTACCCATCCTAGATACCAAAGGAAAAGTGGCCGTTTAGAACTTCGTTTCATTGTAGTTAGATCACTTAGTTATTAAAATCGTGAAAATGACAAGGTGATTGATTTTGATTTGAAATTGAATGAGCGCAATGAGTGAGTTTTCAGTGAAATTAATGGGAGGTAATCCAATGTTGCTAATTTTGTTCAGGAAAAACATATTTAACAACATTTATTACTTCCCTTGAATAAATATGCATACTAGTTATAAAGATTGATTCTTTTATTTCAAATACCAATCAGAGGCTTACAATTTCAATTATGTCAGTAAAATCTTGTTTTTTTCCTAGCTTTATTTTCATTTTGAATGTAGTAGCCAACCTTATCTGCATTGTGAATTTGAGCGTTTTTTGAATGGTTTGAGTGAGTGTTTGAAATGAATTATTGGAGCGCTGTGTAAGCGATTTAGAATGGTTATGATCGAAATGAGTGTACCTCATTCACATCTATAGAAAAATGGGGGACAGAAACTGTTGTTAAACGAATCAAATTTACACCTAATCGTATTATGCTGCAATCAAAGTACGAATAGATTTTACCAAGCCATGTCTTTATATAGGGTAGATCTATCAAATACCGTTATAGTCATATTCATATCCGTAATTATTACATAATCGAGAATAAACAGGTACTAATTTTTCTTTCTTTTTTTATATCCGCATTTTTTGTCAACTTTTTTTGATCAAGTGCCAGTGAGATAGGGATACTTTGGGATTTACTTTCCAAGTTATGTAGGCTTACATCGAACACGTTTTATAGAAATCCTGGATCCACCGCAGAGAATATTGACGTAAAATAAGACTTGGTCGAACTTTTCTTAAAACGCGAAAAAAGGACTATTTCAACTTTTAAAGATAAGTCTTGAATTAAGATGCTGCTGAAGCCCAGAAGAAGTAAATTTGAATTGCGATATTTGCAGTTGGACTTTAAGCAGATTTTTAATGTACATTTTGTTTCTCTCTGATCTTTCTCCGTGGTCATAATGCAAGAGAACGGTTGATTTAAATCAAAGCTTTTCTTCGACGCAAGCAGTTTATCGTGTTTAATGAAAATAACTTTAAGTTAACTGTATACCTGTCTATTGTATAAAGCCTTTCTTTCGGTTCAAAGTATTTGTACACCACATCGTTGACTGCTTCCACTGGTAAATCATGGTCAATGGATCCCTGATCGAACCTAAGACTGTTGGAGTAGAAATCACCACTTAGTCTACCCAAGTCATCAAACCGAGCCTCTGACTCAGTATCAAAATCACTATGTGGGTAAGAATCACTATCCGTATTCGAAGTTTGAGTGGATGAAGGGAAATAAACGCTATCACTATTAGTTTCGAAATCTTTATACATATTATCGCCCTTGTTTCTACTATTTGGTATAGAAGAGATGATGGGTTTGTCAAATATTTTGTTGCTGTATCCGTGAACAGTTGGACGTAGTCTTTGTGCTTCTCGGTCCCCAGTTTTTCTATCAATAGTTCGCTGTGAACGACTGTCTACAGACGTTTGTATCCTAGCTATGGTAGGCTTATATGTATCATCGTACTGGTCAGATTGTTTAAGTCTACGACGTGAATCTTTCGCACTTCTTCTCGCGTGACTAGCCTTCTTCTTCCTAGGACTTGAATCACTAAGATATCCATCATTTGCCATAAACGTCACTTTATTCCAGAGCTTTTCCTCACGATCCATTTGTATTAGAATCTGATCATCCGGATGACTTGGGTTACTGTCCGAACTAGAAATATCTAATATGAGATCATTAGTCTTCATTGACGAGTAGGGGGTCGGCCCGTCTTTATCGACAATTATGGTATCACCAACATCCGATTCTACTGGTTTACTTGGCTCTGCTACAACTTCTGCCACATTTTCACCGTTTGAATTGGACTCTGAAATCTGGTACAAAGTTCGTGTGTGTATCTCTGTCACGCTTAATCCAAGACTTCTGAGACGCTCTAAACGATCTTGCGGGGAACAAATTTCCGAGAATGACCGCTGAAAATATTGGACAGTATTCAGTCTTAGCGGTAATTCCGAACATTTCTCCGCACCGCTCTTCTCTAGTTTCTGTAAGGCTGTAGACAGGGTATTCGTATTTGACCCTCCAGGTTTCACATTTAGAGTGCTTGTATTTGACCGTCTAGAAACTACCTCTCCTTTTTCCATGTCGATCATCAGATCCATTTCATCGAGTGTTGGCTTTTTCTATAATGAAAGTGCAACTTTTAAAGGATAAAGTTTAATGTTTAGTAACATATGTTGGCCCTCTTTGAAATAGCAAACTATGTAACTGTTGATTTTCGTCATGTTAAATTCGGTTTTTTAACATTGATAAATTTTAGTGGATTGAATCCAACTAGCCCCTTTTCCCCACACCATTACCTCGCTTAAGGTAATGGACTCGCAACATTTCGGAACTCCTGATCTTTCACAATGTTTACTGAGGTTTCCTAATGAAATCATTAGGAAACCTCGGTAAACACTGTAAGAGTTCATGACATCCGAAACTCTACGGAACTATTACGGATCCACTACCTTAACTAACGAATAGAAAATTTATGTAGAATGATTATGGGATTGGCCATTGTGCCTAGATCACACACCAATATTAACGTAGATCTTCCTCTATTTAAAACAGAAAACAAGACGGTGCTTCTTTTAACCCACATTCGAGAAGTCTCGAGAATCTTGGTTGAGACCCAATCTACGAAACTTAACACAATTATTGCATTATTTATTAAGATCATATCTAAGGTAATTATCATTGCAATATGAAAAAATCTTGACCGAGTGTCAAGTCTGATAGATACTATTGAGAAATGTGAAAAAACGGAAATATCTTACCAAAGATAACGATGGTACCAAGGAATGTCTTGTTTTCATTCTGTTACTATGGTTACTCTTTCTACAACAATAGATCACTATGACGATCACAACTATAGCCACAATCAGCATCACGATTGGTATGATGACAAGGAATGGGACAAGTGTGTCGTCATCATCTACGTCATTTCTTGTTACCTTGGTAACAGGGCGTGGTCGAATGATAACCTAAAGAAGAAAGACTTGAAGGCACAACTGATAATTGAAAGCACACATGAAATGCCTAATTTTATCCTAATTTTATTAAAATTGACCGTGTAGGTTATTATATAAAACTTATATGATAAACTATTAAACAAAAAAAAAGTCAAAAGTTGTTTTTTTCTTCTCCTCTTTTTTCAAAATCTGCGTTTATCTTTTTTTTATTTTCATCCCTTTTTATTTTCGTGTAGGTTCTTATATGACTTTTTATAAGGGCAACGAAATCAAACTATGAAACAATCGCCAGAAGGGAAGCTGTATAATTACGTAACAAAGTCAGGCTAAAAAAGTATTCCACCAGCCATGTAAAAGAATTACCGTAAAACCTTCAAAAAACCCCTTGCTCTAACATAACCCTATCGGCTTCTGTGGACGTCAAAATTGACAAATCTTTGTGTGATTTTCTGAAAACTTGATGCCTCTAATAAACCCCTACTCCACGTAAATTAATGCTACAATGATTGCATCTTTTCCGACCAAATATTAGCTTTTTTGTTAATATTGCTTGAATGAATTATATGTGTAAGGTTTATAATTTTTGTATGTTGTATCCTACCATTATCCATAGAAAATCTCCGTTATTTGTTTTTTTTGTCACGTTTTAACATTCGTAGCCTCAAATAAACCCCCACCCCTTCTAAAAGAAATTTGATGGATCAAATTATACTCCGGGGTTGTATAAGAGCTTTTACGGTAGAGAAAATCTTATGAAAATATATGTGTTACCCGTCAGGCGACATGGGATCATCTGGGAACTATGTAAAATAAATATTTGAAATAAAGGTTGGGTTCGGCACAGATCAACCAGAGGTCGCATTTTCAAAAATTATTTCATAGGTAGATACATTATTCTTTCTAGATTCAGAAAATAGGCAAAGTGCGAAAAGCACTCCGCGCAGTCTGACTAGGGTCGACATTTTACGCACTACCCAGATGGCCCCTTTTCGCGTGACGGGTCACATATATCTGTTATTAAAACGTCTCAAATATCTTAAATTAAGTATGTGCCAGACGTATACATATATCAAGAAACGCATGCGTTTTTCAATGGATATACAAAGTAAAATAAAAAATGTGAGTGTTAAAAAATATAATTTTCACCAAAAAGTACAATGTACATATAAAAAAATATTTGTGTCTCACTCACCGGGTACCCAAGATACGCGCTGATTTCTACCAGACTTAGTTGATTAAACGTATTTTCAACGTCAGTCGACGGAAGAGGATCTCCGTTCTCACTTACGTAGAATTCAATATCGACTTTATATGGTTCGTTAACGTTCCTTTCAATGTCTGTAATCTGTAATCATGTATGAATGAAAAAAAATATAAGAATGATCAGAAAAATAGAGATGTAGTCGATGCCTTTTTTCTAATACATGCTTGGAATATTCTCAAGTAGGCGAACAAAATATCTGCAGTTACGATATTTTGCTAGTACACAAACCAGAAATAATTTGACTTTTAAGATTTTTCCAACTTGGTGAGAATATTTTGGCCGAAATTCCTTGAGATGGGGAGGGTGATTTTAAGCCGATCCCAATCCCTGGATCCGCACCTATAATAAACATAATATATGATCCGTCACGCGAAAAGGGACTATCTTGGTAGTGGGCTAAGTGCCGACCCTAGTCAGACTGCGCGGGCTGCGCAGCCTGACTAGGTCGAAGCTTTTCACACTTAACTAATTTTCCGAATCTAGAATAACCGATCTTTCTTTAATGCTTTTCCGTGGTTTATCGAGAAACAACGGTAGATTATCACTTGATAATCTCACTGCAAAAGCAGTGAAATTATCAAAAACTTATTCCCCGCTTTTGTGCATTTCATCCTATCTGACGTCATCTATGCGGGGCGAAATAAGTGACGTCACAATGAACGTTGCATAGCAATCACGTGCAAAATGACGCGCTGTACGAAAATATGTCATAGAAATTTCACATTTCGTCTCATTTTTGCATTAAAGAAATAGAATTATCGTTTGTTTTTCGTGTAAGATCCATTAATATTTCATTTCGTGAACAACAAAAGCTATATTTTCACTCGTGGGTCCACCATTCGTGAAAATATAGCTTTTGTTGTTCACTCAATGAAATATGAATCGATCTTACACTGAAACAAACGATTATCCTCTATACCTTCCTATGAAAGAATTTTTGAAATGCGAGCTCTGGTTGGCCTGTACTAGAACTAATCTCTTTTTTCAAATGTTTATTTTACGGAGTTCCAAAATGGCCCCTTTTCGCGTGACGGGTCAATTTTTATCCATACGTATAGTCTAGTGTAGACGAAGATAAGTGTTGCAAATTTGCTGCCTAATCCTAGTCTATAAAGAAAATGTTCGTAGTTTTCATATTTGAATATTCGCTTTTTCTGTTTCATGTTTCGTGTAACAGAGATTTAAATGATCCGTAATCTAGGCAAAGGTACCATAAATACAATGATTTTGGCAAAAGAAGAAAACTCCAATGAGGGATATCGGTCAGTTATCTCCCTTGAAATACTACAAAAGGAGGAAGGGTCCTAATCAGTGGTTACCTTGGATTTTATCCTTATTTCCTTTGCACTATAAGATTTAAACATAAGCTCTGAATCAAATATTGCGCAATTTGCAAGAAACATTTGGTGTAAAATATATATTTATTTTCTACTTTGCTATTTAAATATTTATAATAAATACAAATTGCATTAATAAGTATTTTGTATTGACAAAAGTAAAATTCCCAACTTCCCCATAGAAACCTAGGATAAAATCCAAGGAAAATTTCAAAAAGGACCACTAAGGATTTTGGATTACCTCTGATTTTATCCAAAGTACAAACATGGGAGATAACATACAGAAGACTCCCATTAAAAAAGAAAGTGAAAAAAACTATGAAAAAAAATCAAACAGATTTTCAAATAATAATAATAATAATAGATCTAATAATTAAAAAAATGCTTTGTTCCTGTTTGTAACATTTCTTGCACACACCCGATTTTATGCTCTGAATGTTGGCTAATATAGCGGGATAACATTAAGGAGGAAAAAAGAGAAAATACTTGTTTCACAATGTTTTTTACAATGTTTTCCGCAATAACTTGAGGTCCCTTGACAATTTCAACGTACAATGATTTTACGGTAGAAATTCTTTGAATTTGGAATAGTATAAAATTATCCGATATGTATAAAATAAATGTGTTTGTTTATTTTTTTATTATTTTTTTTTTCTTAAAAAAATGCAAGCATCTAGGTTATACATATGTTCGCGTAAAATATAAATCATTTCATTTCAAGCACAAATATTTTTACCGCCTTATAAATAGCAATACTCGGTATTTCTGACCCCTTTAATGTGCTCCTTTTGTTTTGGTATTTTCACTGACCTGCACATCTATTCCACGAGATCGACCATTTGCGTCTTGACGTCTTTTCCGCGAATAAGTGGGCGTTCGTAGTTTGCTAACCCCTTCTTGGTAACATTCCAGTAAACCTGCAATCATATTGTAATATTCTTGATTTACTCGTAACTTGTACAATCTTGTTTAATATTCTGGTCAAGACATCAACCTTTTCTCAATACTCTAGCCTTTTCCAAAAATGGAATTAATCGAAATGATCTATAGATACCCTATTGATGTTGACATAGTGTTTACAATATCATTAATTGTGCATCGATGATATTTGAGATTTGCTAAATGGTTAAATATTTATGTTTTAAACACATGTCTACTTACCATTTTCCAATTCTTGTTTGATTCTTGGATCGTCGATATTTACTGTGAGCTTCATTTGCAACTTGGTGATTAGAATATTTGTTCGGTTCATTGGCATTGTGTAGACTGAAGAAGAAAACTCAAGCGCCGTAGTCTCAAATGTGGATGTCGATGTTTCAGATACGCTGGTAGGTGATATAAATAAGATAGTAGTAAACGATTCTGATACACTGTCATGTATCTGTGATACTCTAGCAGGTGTTTCAGACACGGTAATTGATGTTTCTGATACCATAGTCGATTGGTTAAATACTCCAGAAGGTGTTTTGGACAAGTACGAAGTTGAAGCGAATACGCTGGCAGACGTTTTGGATACACTATTAGGTTTTTCAGATACTGTGACTGATGTTTCTGATACCATTGTTGACGGGCCAAATACTCCAGAAGGTGTTTTGGACAAGTACGAAGTTGAAGCGAATACGCTAGCAGACGTTTCGAATACACTATTAGGTGATTCAGATACGGTGACTGATGTTTCTGATACCATTGTTGATGGGTCAAATACTCCAGAAGCTGTTTTGGATAGGAACGCAGTTGATTCGCTTACTCCCGAAGGCGTTTCTGATACCCTATTATGTGTTTCAGGTATGATTGTTGATGTCTCGGAAACTGTGTTTGGTGTGTCAGATAAGCCAACAGTTGTTACAAATACTCTAGACGGTGATATGAATGTGCTTTTATCACTTTCGTATTTGATATCAGATGCTCCAGGTATGAGTAAAGTTTTAGACGTACTCTCAAACTGTGCAGATATGCTAGCAGATAAAGCCGATACCCTTTTAGACGTGTCAGATGCTCCGGACATGTAACTAGGTGATTCGGATACTCCAAGATGCGTTTTAGATGAGTCAGCATATGATTCAGATACTCTAGCATGTGATTCGGTTACGCTAGCAGATGTTTTTGATACGCTAGCAGATGTTTCGGATATGACCATGGATGCTTCGGATACTGCTGCGGTTGTGTGGGATACACTTGTATGTAATTTATAGGTGTAAGAGGGGTTTTCGGGTTCAATATCGTGTCCTTTCGATATGATAACAGATGTTTCAATCATACTATCAGGTGTTTGAAATACGCTAACAGAAGAATCGAAACCATCAGATCTTCCAGCACGTGTTCCAGATAGGTCACCAGGTGATTCGAATATGCTCATAAAGGATGTGTCTGATATTCCAGTAGATGAATCTGACACACTGAAAGGTGTACCAGATATGCTAAAAGATGCGTCGGATACTTCAACAGGTGATTCGTAAATGCTTGTAGGTGTTCCAGATAAACTTACAGTTGTGTCCGACATTCCGGTAGGAGAATCGTATATGCTTAAAGGTGTTCGGGATATAATCAAAGATATGTCAGATACTGGTGATTCAAATATGCTTAAAGTTGTGTCAGATATACCAGCAGATAATCCAGATGAGCCTGAAGATAATTTAGATACACTCAAAGATGTGTCGAATACTGCATCAGGTGAATCAGATATGCTTATTAATGCTCTGGATACCCTTAACGATTTGTCGGATACTTCAGCAGGTGAGTCGAATACGCTTATATGTGTTCTAGATAAAGTAAAAGATGTGTCTGATATTCCAGTTGGTGATTCGTACATGCTTAAAGTTGTTTTAGATAAGCTGTTAGATGTGTCAGATAATCCAGCAGGTACACCAGAATTACTGAAAGGTGTTTCATATACGCTAAAAGATGTGTCGGATACTGCAGCAGGTGAATGAGGTACGCTTGAAGATGTTCCGGATACCATATAAATTTTATCGGATACTATAGTAGGTGTTTCGGAAACGCTTGTAGGTGTTCCCGATAAACTTGAACTTATGTCAGATATTCTATCAAGTGATTTGTATATGCTAATAGGTGATTCAGATACGCTCATAGATGTGTCGGATACTACAGCAGGCGATTCGTTTATGCTTATAGGTGTTTCAGATATAGAAAAAGATGTGTCAAATATTTCGGAAGTAGATTTGTTTATGATTAAAGGTGTTTCGGATTCTGTAGTAGGTGATTCTAATAGGTTAAAGGATATGTCGGATATTCCAGCAGGTGAATCAGATACGCTAAAAGATGTATCAGATACTGCACCAGCTGAATCAGATGCGCTCATAGGTGTTTCAGACAACATAAAAGATGTGTCGGATACGTCAGAAAGTGATTCGTATACGCTAGATTTTGTTTTGGTTACTCTAACAGTTGTTTCTGATATTTCAGTAGGTAAATCAGGTAAGCTTGCAGGTGGTTTTCCGGATACACTTATAGATGTGTCAGATAATGAAGCAGTTGATTTGGGTAGTCTTAAAGGTCTTTCAGATACGCTAATAGATGAGTCGGATATTCCAGCAGGAGCTAAGTATATACTAATAGTTGTTTTAGATGAGCTTGTAGATATGTCAGAAATTTCAGCAGGTACATCAGATACGCTTAAAGGTGTGTTTGATTCTGCAACAGCTGAATCAGGTTCGCTTATAGATGGCCCGGATATCGTAATTGATTTGTCGGGTACTACTACATATGTTTCAGATACACCCAAAGATGTGTCGGATATTCTAGCATCTTGTTCGTATATGCTTATAGGTAATTTTGATAAACTAAAAGACGTGTCAGATATCCAATCAAGTTTTGGTGATTTTGATGATTCAATGGGTGTGTTGGATACATCAGAAGGTGATTCGTATAAACTATATGGTATTTCAAGTACACTCAAAGATGTGTCTGATATTCGAGTAGGTGAATCGTATTTGCTGATAGAGGAATCAGATAAACTTAAAGATGTGTCCGACATTACGACAGGTGAATCGTATATGCTTACATGTGATTTGGATATCCTAATGGATGTGTCGGATACGTCAGCAGATGATTCGTATATGCTTAATGGTGTTTCAGATACACTTAAAGTTGTGCCAGATACTGAAGTAGTTGAATCAGATAAGCTGATAGGTGTTCCGGATACACTGACATATGTATCGAATAATACAGTAGTTGATTCATGTACGCTTATTGGTGCTTCATATAAACTTAAAGGTGTTTCGAATGTTCCAGCAAGTGATTCGAATATGTTTATGGGTGTTCCAGATAAACTAATAGATGCCTTGAATATCCATGCAGGTGATACGTATATGCTAAAAGGTGTTTTGGATACGCTGTTAAATGTGTCGGATACTGCAGCAGTTGATTCGGATAGGCTCAAGGAAGTGTCAGATATTCCCACAGATGATTTGGATTCGCTTATAGGTATTTCAGATATACCAAAAGATGCATCAGATATTACAGCAGCTGATTGGAATGCGCTAAAAGGTGTTCCAGATATGCTAGATAATGTGTCAAACACTGCAGCAATTGATTCGGGTAGGCTTAAGGATGAATCAGATATTACAACAGTGGGTTCCAATACGCTCATAGTAGTTGATACGCTGAAAGATGTGAAGTATAGGCCTTCAGGCGATTCGGATACACTCATAGCAGTTCCAGGTATTCTTGGTGTTTTTGATACTCTAACAGAAATTTCAGGTGATATTGTTAAGGTTTCAGATACAAGTTCGCTTGTTTCTGTTTTTAGTATGGCTTGAACTGTTTCAGAATCCCTTACAGGAGTTTGCGTAATTATATCTGCAAGACTGATTTCTTCCGAAGAGTCAATAAATGACGATAAAGATCCAAGACCACTTTGTATGTTAAAGACTCTGGTGTGTGCATCTAAAGACGAGGCCCTGAATGACGGGGGATGGTTTGAGAAATATGGCATTGGTTCAGGGGATGCTGACGGTACACTAGACGATAACGATGACCACTCTGTTGGAAAGACCTCTGTTTCAGTCAAATACATCGACGAGTGTACTAATTCCGTTTTCGATACAGATAATGTATAAGCAACATCTGTCTCAATGCCGCTCGTCTCACTATCAATGCTACTTCTTTCTTGTAGGCCTTGTGAATTCTGAATGAATATACTTTGCGATTGACTGACTGAAACTCTTTTAGCGTTATCTTGAATGATGGTATTTATATAATACGCAAATTTTGATGATTTGTCTAAACTTTGTTCAGAAATAGAACTTTCGCTTGAGAGATTTAATTGATATGGGCTACCTAGTATCACTGACTGGTAGGTGTTTGTCATTGTATAAGAAGATGCTGATGAATTTGAAAGACTATCTAATGAATTTAAAAAAGCTTTTTTGGAAGAAGACGTTAGTTCCGTCATCTTAAAGCTCGAAGGGTGAATCTCTGAAGCCAGACTATCATGACTTAATACATAACTACTTTTAATGCCCGAAACGTACTCCGGCGAACGTACCTCATGTCGCCTAGTGCCAAAATGAATCGCTTCAATTGATGAAACACTACTGAAATCCGTTTCCTCTGATGGTATAAATTGTGAAGCTTTTAGTGGAATTCTAGATGGCTGTAAGGATAGTGAACCAATGACGTACATAGATGAAAGATCCTTTATGGCTGACAAAGAGGCCAAAGGCGTGGAAACTAAGAATCTATTGTAATCCAAAGAAGCGAAATTGTCTTCATCCTTTGTTTCGGATGCAATAGATGATATAAAGGTTACATTGGTCAAGCTGGATTGATTTTCATCTGTCATTGATGAATTTACCTGGATAAAAGACGTATGAATGGTTATTCTGTCTCTACCTGGAATGGTGAAGAAAGAGTCTGGAGCATAAATCACACTAGATTGTGGTAAAGACGAAAAAGTAATGTTTTGTGATGATAAATCAAAGGGGGTTCCGACCAATGTCTTGAAAGTAATATTCGAATTTGATTGTGTGACGGAATTGTTCAACAATGAATACGATGTCGGTATAATACTAGGCAATAATTCTGTCATGAAAGTGCTTGAAAATCGTAAAGCAGAACTTAATTCACCATTCGTATTAAAAGAAATTTCCGTTTCAGGCTTCAGGAAACCAATGTTTGTATATGTTGATATACTCCCCAAAGTGGTCACTTCAGGATTATAAGGCATTGAACCGAAAGATGATGTCGCATACGAAGGTCGAAGAAATACTCTTTGATGCGATGATATATCATCAACGAATCCCTGAGAAATTCCTGATATGCTTGGAAATATTTGAGTTTTAACTTCGATTTTTGTGTTCAAGACATCGCTAGTAATGGTATCTTCTATGATCCTAGGTGCAGATGATCTGTCTCGGGAAGATGATAGGCTAGACACTGAGTATCTGTTTTCGGTGAACATCGTCTTTGAAATTATGAAATCTTTCGGTAATGTTATGCTGTTTTTCAAAATTGGATTTTGGTTATTTTGGTAAGAAGGAATACCCTTAGTCTCCTTTGGTGAAACGGCTATTTTCGATGAGAATAACCTAAATGATGGTTCGGACAAAGGTTGAGTTTGAGGTCCCGTAAGTGAATATGAATACTCTACAGGATTTGTGAAGGATGGTGCTTCTGTAAAAATGCGCCTTGAGAATGATTCTTCATTTTTCACTTTGTCTGTTTCCAGGTGAAAACTGTGATCATAACTGAGCCTGGACCAACTCTTTGAACCAACGATGATTGGACTTGTGCTCTGAATGAATACTGTGTCATCCGAATTATCCAAATGAAAACTTTGCATGTTTGATTTTTGACTTACAATTATTGAACTATGAGACTCAATGGTGTTCATTAAAAGCTCTGATTCTAGTTTCAAGCTGTTAGATGTACCGATTCGATCCTGTACTTCCAAACCATAGTCGTAGTTAATATTACCCTGACTAATAATCGATTTTGAAATTGAATCTTTATCATTAAATTCAGAATAAATGGATGGTGAAGTGTGTTTTAAGTATTGATTGTCAGCTATTGGTCCTACTGTCGAAATGAAGGAATTACTGGCTTCGTACCTTTTCGATGTCATTTTTATTAATTTTAACATTGATGTTTCAGGCTGTGGTGAAATACTTTCATCTGTTTCCGATGAAGGTATGATAGGCGAGGTAGGTTTATAAGTAGACTCTTTAGTATATGATACGTGGAGAACGCTCTCCGTTATTCTATCACTTGATATTTCTGTTGGCAATACGTAATGAAGCAAAGGAGAAACCATACTAGGAAAAGAAACTAGCGAAATGAAACTTGAAGATAATTCTTTATTTTTTGAGGTCCATGAATAGTCATGCATGTTCAAAATGTAACCTGAGGGAAACAAAGCCGGGTTTAAGGATTCCGAAATATCGCTTGCTTTTGATGATGTAACTAAATCTAGTTTGATTTGAATTGAGTTTTCCAAATCATCATTCATTTTGAATTCCTCGGGGGAAATAGTGTAAATTTCACTAGAAGATAAACTCTCTGTTGAAGTCAATGGCAAATGGTATGTTGGTTCCGTAAGAGATTTTGTGGGACCAGTGGCATGAATCATGCTTTCTGTGAAACCTATTTGAGTTATAAAACTCATTTCTGGTGATTCCGGCAATTCTGATACCGAGCTTTCTATCGTTGCTTGACCTCCGAATCCATCTGATTCTTTCTCAGAAAATACCGAAAAAGTTGAGATTGACCCTTCTCCAACCATCCTTGTATTAGTTGAAAAAGGAAAATGGATATTTTCTGTTAACATTTGATTGGGCATAACGGTACTTGGCGATAATTGTACAATTCCAAAGTCTAATTCAGACACGCGTGAGTACCTATCTGTTGGACTTGTTAATGCGAAGGAAATAGAGTTTGAAGCCGATTTATGAAATGATCCAAGTGTCCTGGTAATACTGGAATATATGCTGTCCAGATGTTCGGTTGAAACAGGAAATATTGTGCTAGATAGCGTCGACATATCATTCACAGATAAAACAGGGCTAGTTTGTGTTGTTGGTACTTGATTATTATCATGTGCTGAGAAACCAAGAGATCTCGATGATAATGAAGAAAAAGAAGACGTTCCTTGTGTACTCAGTATCGTCAAAGTTATTGGAGATGAAGTGTCTGATCGTAATTTAGAAAGCTTTGATTCCGACTTTGGTGCTATCGACTTCCTTACTACAGAGGATGTTTTCATATTGATATCGTGATTAGAGGGGTCATTTTCAATTGTTGCACTAGTGTTTTTTGTCGAAAATATGATAAAGTTAGATTGAGATGGTAAATCATTGATTACGCGTATTGTTCTTGATTCACTTGCTAAAAATTGTGCCGATAACATTGAATCCGAAAGACTATTTAACACTTTCTCCGTTGTATTTGTTTCGTCTATAAATCGATCAGAGG
The DNA here is from genome assembly GCA_948146395.1 of Fragum whitleyi. Lineage (NCBI taxonomy): Eukaryota > Metazoa > Mollusca > Bivalvia > Cardiida > Cardiidae > Fragum > Fragum whitleyi. The sequence continues at coordinate 35,281,215 of OX411551.1, read as the reverse complement.
AGTTTATAGATAAACCTAGCCTTGTTTCCACAGCCGCTGAAGAATGTTTTGCAATTGAAAACTCTGTATTCTCTGTAATCAGTTTGTTTGAAGCCAATGGCGGCGTTGACATCAATAAACTTTGAGAAACAGTCCCCTTCAAAAGGTCAAACGACATTGGTACGGTATTACTGAATTCAAACACAGGTGAAAAAGATGTATCCAATGACATATGAGCTGTAGAAAGGAAGTTTGATGTAGCCAAAAATGTTTGAACTGTTGTATGAAAGTTTGATAACTGATATTCCTCTATGGGCATCCCATCTGAGCTGGTATCGAGTCCATGTACTTGATTGGATTTGCTTATATGTGAACTGGTAAATAACTCTTCTGCTAATTCCTTTACCATTTCGGTATTCAAAGTATATTTGTGTGTACTTTCTATTTTTGATTCGAAAGTAATACTGTAAATTATGTCCTTTTCAAGGAAAATAGTGTTCGTAAATAGTTCTGTAGAATGAAAATTGGCCTTGCCAGAAAAAACATTGATAGGCGGTTCAACACTGAGAATAGACGATACACTTTTGCTGTCCAAATCTTGTGTTCTTCGTGAAGTTATATTTTTAATATTTTTTGCACTAGTTAACTCCATCGCTAAGGAAGAAGAAGATTGTGATTTCGAAGAGACGTGAATAAATGATGAACTATGTTTATTGATGAAAAAAGAATTTTCAATGGTTTCTGCTGTTGTTTCTAAACTTTTTGATGTGGTATTTTCGTCATTTTGTTCAACTCTTGGCGAAACCAAAGTCAGTACTGTTTGTAATCTTGGCGAAGATATATATTGTGTTGATGATATTTGATGTACAGTACTCGTTTTCATATTATTTATATCCGTAAATCTACTTGAGGCCACAGTCTCAGAAATTCTTTGTTTGTTGCTATTTAGTTGAATAGTTGTAGGGTCAAAACTAGTTTGCATTGATATACTTTGATCTTGTATGGGTGTGCTGATAAGTGATCTTTGGAATGTTGTTACAGTCTGGTCCGCACCAATTGGTTGTGATGATTTATCTTGGTCCAACTCGGTCATAGCTCTTTCAAAGCGATAAAATGTAAAAAGTAATGTTGAAGATGATTCAGTGGCCGATAATGCGCCCGATTTCACATATATTTCTGTTTGGACTTCTACGGTACTTTTCAACTGACCATTTGTTCCATCTTCAAATGAGGACTTTTCCTGTTCTGAAACCCTTAAATAATTGTCTTCAGATTGTGTAGAGGCACCAAAGGCAGTTTTTGACGGTGATGAATGAATATTTCTCGATGTGTCATCATCCGACACGTCTGAATGATCAAAAGAAATATTAAATTCCGAGTTTTCTTGGTATCCATTATCCAAAGTGTCTGTCGCAACACTCCTAAGATCTTCAGCCTGAAAAACATTCATTGCCAATGTTATGGTTGGTTTTATTGTATCATCGACCCCCCTTTGTAATTTGGTAGGCTGAGACGTCATTATGTGGTTTGATTCTCTCATTTGTTCTCTGTTGCTAGTATGAGTTGATGTTGAATGCGGAAAAAAGAGCATACTATCAGTCCTCAAGTATGTGCTGTGAGGTTCATTAAAAAGTGAATATCCATCTACACCATTAACCGTTAGATCTGATATTTCGCTAATCGATTCCAATAGCAAGGATTTCATGTCGACAGTTTGATTTATGTTGCTTTCTTGCAAAATATTGTGTGCACTATCTGTAAGTTGTTGTTGTTTAGTATTTGATGTACGGTTGTCTACATGACTATGAAAAGGATCCTCGCTGTAATTGGTAGTTTTAGTTGGACCTATTTTCTCAGATAAAGGATGATCTAAGATTGAAGCCGAAGCCTTCCTTGATATGATTTGCATTGTCTTTGGAATGTCTTGGTTTATGAAGGAGGAATCAAATGGTAAATCTGTATCTGTTTGAAATAGGGAGTTACTACTAATCTGAAGCAAATGAGTTGTAGTTACATATGAATCTTTTTCGGAACGTATTGAATAAAGTTCATTCTGACTTGTCCCTGCACTATTCGATTTCATAGACGGGTTTCGACTTTTCAATATAGGATTACTTGCCGAAAGCGTCTCTATAACTGATTTTTCATAAGTAGTTATTATGAAAGACGGTTGGAGGTTTATTGAATTTTCGAATACTGTGTGGACTGGTTGGTCTTCAATCGATGTTTTGATTTGAGATGGATCAATTGTTTCATAAAATGATGCTGATTTTGTACTAAACACCAATTCATCCGTAGATGGAAAATTTTCGTTTGTGCTCACACTTGCTTCGCTAAGATGAGACGTCAATCCACACAAAAATAACTGGAAGAATATCACCACATACCAACTAAACGATAAGGCACTTAGTTTTGAATCTAAAACTGAACACCCGTAATTAAATATCCGATTGTTTGTTTTGAAATACTGGTTATTGTGTTTGATTGTTGTTTTTGTAAAGGTTGTACATGTATTTCTCTTCCTTTTCAACCTGTTTCTTTTCCTATTTGAATAGATGTGACGTTTGGATACTTGGATCCTACATTTCTTGTTGTAAAGTCCGACAGTCATATCTAATGTCGTGTATTATTCTGTTTTCTATTAGTACCTTCCTAAGTCTGAATATTTAATGTGAGAATTCTCTCGTGTACCGTCTGTTGCTTGAGTCTCCAATACCTGCAATGATACGAAAAAACATTTGTCATATGAGAATGTAAGAGACATTTCAAACACTGCGATATGTTTATCAAGCACTAAATTTATATATCGCCTCTGCTATTTTCAGTTTTTTAAGTTTTTGATATTTGATCTTGAAAATGACCTTGACCTTGACAGATGACCTTGACCTTGACACCGACAGAAAGGTCTTGTCAGAAGCAATACTGATTGTACTATCTATGTTCTATCCCTTTATGGCCAGTGTTAAAGTTTTTGGTGTACAAACGGACAGACAAACAGAAAACAGGCAGGTCAAAAATATCGTGCTCCCGATGCGCATGACAATTTCATATTCACAAGTGTGCATGATAGCACTGAGAAATACACTGAGCAGCCTGAACAGCGGTAAACATAGTGTGTTAAGGTAGCGGACCCAAAATAGTTCCTCAATTTCGTCAAAAGTATTGAACTTTAACAGTGTTAACCGAGTTTTCCTAATGATTTTACTGATTTTCATCAGGAAACCACTGTCAACATTGTGAAAGATCTTTAGTTTCGAAATGTTGCAGAACTTTAACGGTCCACTACCTTAATGTGATTGTGAACGGGGACTATAGGTCCTTATGCATCTGTTGATGACATAGTGAAGACCCTGATCAGACTGTGCAAATGCACAGGCTGATCAGAGTCTTGACGTTATAATCATGAGAAAATACCATTGCAGATCAATTACCAATTCGTTTATCCAGTATTTTGATTGAGTGTCTAGATCTATTTCAAATATATAGGATATGTATTAGACTTTTTATCAACAAAAAAAAATGTAATTCAATGAGTCTTGTCAAGCTGGATATTTTTTCTATTCTAGACAAGGCTTATTTAGATCAGTGAATTTTACTCGTATGGATATAGACCCGCAAGCAAGAGTGAGGTTAGAGATATCTCCTATCATTTTCAATGTAAAATTGATCTTTTGAGATCACTCATTTGAAATTGCTGGTCTATACCCATGTTAAAACTATCAGAGATACACGTGCACCGTTCGGAACATATCTCGGCCATTTCCGTAAAACTTCAAAATTAGTAATTAAATTTGACAGAGTGGTGTTCAGAATGACACGTGCATGTATACCTTGGTTTATTTGACCCGAATTTGACCTATTTGAAAAAATGCTTAAATAACAATTGCTGACTTATTTCATCAAATAACAAAATAACTTTTACTTTCAATACCGTTTGTTTTTCATTCCTTTGGAAGCATGTGCAAATCCGAGTAGGAATAATCCGATTTTTTTTTGTGTGTTTTTTTTTTTTTTTTTTTTTTTTTTTTTCATCTAAACCGCAGGGGTCAGATTCGGGTCAATAAAACCGCGCTATAATTGTGAGATATCGATCATCAAACCGTTTCTATAGTTTTATGACTCAGTAAGCACAAAGCTATTATCTAGATGTGACCAAGAAGAAAGTATTACTCGTTTTCCTTTAAACAATCTGGTTTTCACATTTTTTAGAATAGAAAAGCTATTCTAAATATGACGGCTCGCTTAATAGCCTTGCAATTCTGTTCTAGACTTGGCTTGTCAGAACGAAAACCTCTAAAATTTCATGCATTGCTGAAAAATCTAAATTTATATTGTGCTCAATAACGAGTGTAACCATACACATAAAACTGTCAGACATGTTTCTTACCGTTGAACTTTGTTAGTGTTAATCAATTAATTTAACCAGAAATTATACTTTCCCACCCATGTCAATATAAGATGGAATTTAAAATGCAGATGTTTTTTGTTTGCAGTAGAATCTCATTAAGTTGGTTTAAAAAGCAAAAATGAAGACTAGTTCAGTATTTGAAATATATATAGGGTGGAAAACCCTATTTTTGTTACTGCAAGTTAAGATCAAAATCTATAGCTGTCGTAAACCGACAACGGACAACCGACGCAAAGGTTTTATGTCTTGAACTGTTGCAAAGTCCTAAACTTCCTGTCTTTGAGTATCAAGCTCAGACTCGTTCCAGACTTTGGTGAAAGAAATTTGTTTAAAGTGAAGAAACGTCATTAAAAATGCGTCAGGAATTTTGTCGAATCGCAGCCATTATGTCGGCTGTCTGGGTAATAAGCATTTGGAGAAATTTTGAGACATTTCGAAGTCGAACTTATCCAAGAAATTAAAGAAAGGAATACATACACACAACCTGACGAAAATTCATTGAACTATAAAACAAGTTATTGTGCGCAAAAGAATTCTGTTGAAAGATTGCGATTTTTATCGAGTCATTTTGTGCGCCTAACCATAATTTCATGTTAACAAGAACGTGTTTCCAAAACTGTTGTTGACTATGGCACTAGTTTTGATTTCGTTTTATACAGTTAATCAAAACGTCAAATTGACACTAATCTCGATCAAACCTATTTAAAATCACTCGCTCAGTGTCCAATAATCCATTCAAAACACTCACTCCAACTACAAAGAAACATTCCAAATTATACTAAACCACAAAAGAAACGTCGAACTGAAGTAATTTTTATTTAACCGAATTTTATTTTGGTGGTGCTTATTTTTTTAACTTTTATTAAAAAGTTATTTAAAAATTGATGCAAAACACCAATGAAAGCAATGGATGAGATAACGGCAATACGTTCGTAAATGTCGAGCTTCAATCATAGGACCTTAAATTATGCTATGGGTCAATAACCGATAACTGTCACCAAAAGCATAGTTGATTCCAGGGCAAGAATCTTCTATATACATTTTATCTCTTATTTGGAAAGGAATCTTTGAGGCTTTCTTGTGATAATTGACACAAAAATAACAATACCACCTAAAGCCGGGGTACCAACGCTATGCACAGCCCATATTAACAGCTTAGCATGATTTTTACCAAGGTTTTTTTTTTTTTTTTTCCTTTAACTTTGAATAAAGTTGAATTTATTGTCATTAAAGAACATCAATTGTCTTCTAATTTTAGATATTTTCTGCAGTCCTAAATAATAAAAAGCTTCCTTTTGTGGTTCAGTATAGTTAAAAATTAAAGCTTAGAAATTGTTCAAAGTGATAATTCAGTCAAATCGATTAAATAATTACATGATTTCAATGCCTAGTTTTGATTTTTAAGCGTCTGATTTGACCGTAAAGACACAAAATCAGAAAAATACGTGGTTTTGTTAAACGGAGTTAAAAGATTATCACTATTTCCTCCGATTGGGTGAAATTATCGATTTTGTTTTACCTCCCTTAAAAATCATTCAAAACTCACTCCACTCACTCATAAAATTTAATTCCAAAATTATTCCAAAATCATTCAATTTGTCAATTTCTCGATGTTCCTTACTGTTAAGAATACAATGTATTTACTTATCCTATCCTTTCAATTATGTGTAGGTTTATAACATCTGTCACAAATTGTTAAATAAGGCGTATCTTATGATATAAAGACTCTACCGCCACTTATTTGAAATATTGTTCTAAATGAACCCTTTACAAAATTTCTCTGGTCTGATTTACAATTGAGACCCGTAAGGCGAAAAAAAGAATTGAGACCCGTAAGGCAAAAAAGAAAGAAAGAAAGCCTAACTAGGAAGTTCAAAAATAACGACCCTGTTCAGAAAGCGTGGACTGCGAAGGCTGCCTAGGGTCGAAAGTTTTCGGTTTCGTAATATCGAATGAACTATCACTGTTTCATGTTATTCGAAATAAGAAATCTGGTTCACCTCTGCTCGATAAATCTCGCTTATAAATGTTTATTTCAAAGAATTCCCTGATGTTTGTTTTTTTGGTAGTGGGTCCGTAAAAGTTCCGCAACGTTTTGGAAGTCATGATCTTTTACAGTGTAAAACGAGGTTTCCTAATGATTTCATTAGAAAACCTCGGTTAACACTGTGAAAGACAATGAATTCCAACATGTTGCGGAACTAATATAGATCCCCTACCTCAAGCGTGACGGCTAAACAAAGCAAAGATGGTGTTGAATAATAAAAGAATGAAAATAAAAGTGGATCTTAACAATCTAGATCGAAAGGAGGCTAGACGACACTATTTCATACTCATAATAATTTATGATCATGACAAAATATCAGACAGAAATGTAGCAACTGCTTAGAACAAGTAAGAAATACAAAAACGTTCAAATCAAACATATATTCCCAAAATTCTAAATAAGTATAAGATAATTGTAATAGCATTATAATCGAACTGCGATCAGAAAGAATAAAATGATTATTTTGATGTCGGTTTGACCGCAATAGGTGAAGAAAAAAGCACGACAGTTGCTTTCTAACCTCCTTTAGCTGTTGTAATGTAGTTATGAAAAATATATTTACCCGATATGGGCAGATAGAAATACAAAGTGATTTTTCAGCAATTATATTAAATGTGATAAGGAGTGCAATCGACAAGCAAAATATTTGTATACGTGTATACACAAAGACTGTCCATTTAAAGCCGGTAATATCAAACAAGTCCTATTGACATCTATGTAACAGATGGTCTAAAAGCATAGTCAAACAATGCAATACTGCGTCTATACAAAACATATCCTGGGGTTTTATAGAACTCTTACTTATCTTAACGGCTTGGATGTTTTAAGCACCCGCATCGATAGAGTAGGGCATATTGTTTATGGTCTCGTCTGTTTGTTTGTCTGAATTTTCTTTCTTCATATATAGTTCACTTGTTTATTGATTACGTGAGTTTGACAAGTTATCTGCTGGAACAAATTTTCAAGTTTTGAAATAAATAAATAAATAAATGAATAAATAAATAAATAATTACATAAATAAATACATAAAAAAATAAAAAAAACATAAATTTTAAGTGGTAAGTGATAATAATAAGCTTCTTATTTGACATGTTACATCGCTTGTAATTTTTTTTTTCAATGGATACCAATGTAAACATCATCAGTCAAATCGTAGTTTATTCTGATTTTTGAGAAGTGTAAACAAATTTAACAGAAAATGCATTCGGTCTTAATCTGAAGCAACCAGTTTATGTTTGTTTTTCCTTCATTTCTTTTACAAAAATAAGCATTTCTTTAAATAGCAATAACGTTTCAGAAAGCGATTCCTTTCTTCTTTTTTTAAAAAAAAGAAGGAAAAAAAGGGTCACATATTTTACGACCAAGCTGTACAATTTTCTGACGGTTCGTTTGATTACATGCTGATTAACAGCCAAAAAACATGATTGCAGATGCCTTATCTTTTACATCTGCAATCCAGCCAGGATTTTAAGTGCAAAAACATAAATTCCAAATTTCCTATTAAAAAGTTGATTTATACAGGAATAAATCCGTGTTTCCTCATATGATGCAGTAAATAATTTTTTGGAGATTTATGTTCGTTATTGCAAAGCCGTCTAAATTATGAAACGGATCAAAAACTACATGCCCGTGCATTGGTAATGCCCAGAAAAGCACGGAAAATCGCTAAGCTTTTCAGAATACAACAATTATTAAACCAATACAATACGACAAAAATTAAGATTGGTCCAATTTAAAAAATCAAACGACTTATTTTTTTATATACATTTTTTGGAATTCTATGTCTTGAATAACCCATTCTGAACATTAAAGAGGTTGCTTGTCAATATTTTTTGAAGTTATGTTTTTTGAGGGGAGTCAAAAGGTTGGAATGTGTAGGAATGGGTTTAACAATCCATAAAAGAAACGG